>JAJTUV010003518.1:0-71937 GCA_021653895.1 Mastomys natalensis
GAAGATCTAAGTGAGATAGGATCAGATTGGAGATGGATACAGAGAGGAAGGGAAGACTGCAGCTAGTGTTCTGCTACAGAGCTGGAAATGAGATTTGGAGGACAGTAGGGAGAGGTGACAATCTTGCAGTTAGTTTATCTGCTTTCCTCGAATACTTTATTTTTTAAAATTTACACTGAATAGGGTGCACATATTTATAGAGTATCATATGTGTACAATGTGTAGTGAGTGATATAGTTAGGGTAATTGTCATTTCTATATGCTTAATAGTTTAATATTTCTTTCTGTTGGGATTATTACAAACTGTAGTCACTCCACTATGGAATAGAACACAAAATTATTTCTTCCTGTCTAATTGTATTTTATGCCCATTTTCCAATATTCCTCTGCCCTTTCTACCTGCATACTTTCTAGTGTCTAGTTACAACTATTGTACTCTTTTCTTATATGAAATCAACTTTCTTAGCATCCTCATATTGTACATTTATTTCTCTGTGCCTGGGTTATTTCACTTGACATAAGACCTTTCATGTGCACCTATTTTGATACAAATTATGAGATTTTTATCACTTTTTACTGACTGAACAGTATTCCATTGTACAGATATGTCACTTTTGAAATCCACCTATCCATTGATGGAGTTATCTAAGTTGATCATATCTTGGCAATTGTGACCTTGCAGTAAATATGGGACTGCAGACAGATCTAATGATAAATATTACACACACACACACACAAACACACATACCAAAGGTAGGATACCTTGTTCCATGGGCTAGATGTACTTTTAGAATTTTGAGGAACTTCCTTGTAGTATTTCATAATGCACATACTAATTACCATTCCAAAACAACATTCATATCTTATTCCTATCTCCATAAGTGCATCAACATTTTTTCTTCTTAATGATAGTACCTAATACTGCATAGTATAGATTAATATGTTGAAACATTTCAAATACTTGTCACCAATGTATCTTTTGTGAAAAAAATGTGTGTTAATGCAAAAGTAATTTTAAAAATGACAGTTGTTTTCTCTATCCCTGGCTAGCTTCCAAATGAATAGGACTGAGACTAAGATTTATTTTTATTATTATTAATTAATTATTTTATTTATTTACATCCCAAATGCTATC
Organism: Mastomys natalensis; assembly: GCA_021653895.1. Classification (NCBI taxonomy): domain Eukaryota; kingdom Metazoa; phylum Chordata; class Mammalia; order Rodentia; family Muridae; genus Mastomys; species Mastomys natalensis. The sequence goes on from JAJTUV010003518.1 coordinate 1,136, forward strand.
CCCTCCTGGTTCACCCTTGTAGAGTTCTTTCCCTCATGCCCCTTCCCCTTTGCCTCTGAGAGGGTGCCCCCTGTCCCTGGAACATCAAGTCTCTACAGAATTAGGTGCATCCTCTCCCACTGAGGCTAGACAAGGCAGTCAGTCCTCTACTTATGTGCAGGAGCCCTTGGACTAGTCCATGTATATTCTTTCATTGGTGGCTTAGTCTCTGGGAGTTCCCAGGGATCCAGGTTACTTGACACTGTTGGTCTTCTTATAGGGTTGCCATTCCCTTCAGTTTCTTTAGTCCTTTCCCTAACTCTTCCATAGGGGTCCTCAACTTCAGTCTAATGCTTGAATATTTGCATCTGTATCATTCAGCTGCTGCTAGAGCCTCTCAGAGACTAAGATTTTTTTTTTATTTAGCTTACAACACAATGACTGGGAAGTCATCTATTCTAATTCTCTAAACTAATTTGGCTACCTCCCAGCCAAAATCCTCAAGATACTTGCACTTTAGAATTGGTCTGGCTCTCTCAGATTCAGGTATGTTCTCCTATGACATCTCTGGGACCCCTTTCTCATGGCTGAATCCCCCTCCCCATCCCTCCTCCTCTGGCTGGTGGAAGTTCCACTCTGTTCGCTCTTTTACCTAACCATTGGCTGATCAGCTTTTATTGACAAGTCAAAGAATAAATGGGGAGCAATGTTTATATAAACTTGAGAGAGGAGATTCTTGGAATAAGCACTACAATGCCACTTTTAGATTACAATTAGATACGTGGGGTGTGTGTTGGGAGATCAGCATTTGAATAATTCAAGGATATTTACACAGGACACAAAAATATTGTGCCTACATGTTAAGATAATTTATCCATTTATATTAATAAATACATTAATTTATTAATCAGCTTATTGTATGCATGTGTGTGCATGCACACATTTGTATGTGGTGATTAGACTCGTGTGTGTGTGTGTGTGTGTGTTATGTATAAAATACTAGAAATGAAAAAGATAATAACTGAAATTGATAATGGAGTGAATGAAAATTCTGACAGATTAGATACCTTGAAACAGAAATATAGTAGTTAAATGTAATATTAATTACAATTGACCATATCTTGAGACATCCTAGAGGACTACTGCACTCAGAGCAGCTGGTAAGAACCCCCTCCCACTACCCTACTACACCCTAGAGCTATAGCTGGGAGCCAGAGGAACTCAGGACCCATCAGCCACCCAAACCCTGCCCCTCCGGAGTACCACTCCCCTTCCAGCCCTCACTTGATCCTTTTGGCTGGGGCAGACACCTAGCTGATCTTCTGTTCTGAAGACACCGTATCCCAAGCCATTCTAGAGGAACCACTGCACTCAGAGCAGCAGAATGTCAGGATCCCAGAGGTGGCCTGAGTCCCAGGAGTTCTTCCACCCAGGAGCTCAGGATCACAGAGACATCTGAATTCTGAGGAATTCTGACACAAGCAAGATAACTGGAAAGACAGGCTCTAGTCAGAGACAGTGAGTGCCGGTAGCACTAGAGTTAACCAGATGGCGAAAAGCAAGTGCAAGAAAATAGACAACAGAAACCAAAGTTACTTGGCATCATCAGAATCCAATTCTCCCACCATAACAAGCCCTGGACACCCCATCACACCGGAAAAGCAAAATTCAGAATTAAAATCACTTCTCATGATGATGATAGAGGACTTTACTGGTCTCCATCGGGCATGAGATCTTACAGTGAACAAATTTGGGGATTAAATAAGTACTTCTACTACACACCTCAGTGACAAAGACAGACACTACCTCAGAGTAAAAGGCTGGAAAACAATTTTCCAAGCAAATGGTCCCAAGAAACAAGCTGGAGTAGCCATTCTAATATCAAATAAAATCGAATTTCAACCAAAAATTACCAAAAAGATAAGGAAGGACACTTCATACTTGTCAAAGGAAAAATCTACCAAGATGAACTCTCAATTCTGAACATCTGTGCTCCAAATGTAAGGGCACCCACATTCATAAAAGAAACTTTACTAAAGCTGAAAGCACACATTAGACCTCACACAATAATAGTGGGGGATTTCAACACCCACCCTCAGCAATGAACAGATCATGGAAACAGAAACTAAACAGAGACACAGTGAAATTAACAGAAGTTATGAACCAAATGGATTTAACAGATATCTATAGAACATTTCATCCTAAAGCAAAAGAATATACCTTTTTCTCAGCACCTCGTGGTACCTTCTCTAAAATAGACTATGTAATTGGTCACAAAACAGTCCTCAACAGATATAAAAAGATTGAAATAATCCCTTGTATCCTATCAGATCACCATGGACTAAGGCTGGTCTTTATTAATGACAAAAACAATGGAAAGCCCATATACACGTGGAAACTGAACAGCACTCTACTCAATGATGACTTGGTCAAGGAAGAAATTAAAAAAGAAATTAAAGACTTTTTAGAATTTGTTGAAAATGAGGACACATCATACCAAAACTTGTGGGACTTCACGAAAGCAGTGCTAAGAGGGAAACTCATAGCTCTAAGTGCCTACAAAAAGAAACTGGAAAGAGCATACACTAACAACTTGACAGCACACATGAAAGTTCTAGAACAAAAAGAAGCAAATACACCCAAGACGAGTAGACAGCAGGAAATAATCAAACTCAGGACTGAAATCAACCAAGTAGAAACAGAAAGAACTATTCAAAGTATCAACAAAACCAGAAGCTGGTTCTTTGAGAAAATTAACAAGATAGATAAACCCTTAGCCAGATTAACCAGAGGGCACAGAGACAGTATCCAAATTATAAAATCATATCTGAAAAGGGAGACATAACAACAGAAACTGAGGAAATTCGAAAAATCATCAGATCCTACTACAAAGGCCTATACTCAACAAAACTGGAAAATCTGGATGAAATGGACAATTTTCTAGACAGATACTAGGTACTAAAGTTAAATCAGGAGCAAATAAACCATCTAAATGGTCCTATAACCCCCAAAGGAATAGTAGCAGTCATTAAAATTCTCCCCACCAAAAAAAGCCCAGGACCAGATGGTTTTAGTGCAGAATTCTATCAGACCTCCACGGAAGACCTAATACCAATTCTCTTCAAACTATTCCACAAAATAGAAACAGAAGGAACACTACCTAATTCATTGTATGGAAAATTCAGTTCACATATTAACAATACTATATTTTATATTTAGATATTCATTAGGAAGATAGATTTTGGATTGGCAAGATGAGTGGGTAAGGCACTTGTCACTAAGCTTGACAACCTGGTGGAGGAAAAGACCTGATTCATTCATTTTTTTTTGGGAATTTTAACACAGGGAAATAAAAACACATGAAGATCTGTAATTAATGATGGTTCTTAAATGCTTTAACCTCCCTTGTAGCCCACCACACTCTAGAGGTAGTGGAAAAGGAAGGATATGGGGAAGGGGACCTGTTTATAAAGGTTCTTTGGAGCAATTCCTGACTGTGTTGACTGGAAATCAGCAGTTCAGTTCACAGGTCAGCAGTGGCAACTCGATCCACTCACAAACACTTCATGAATATACCAGCAGTCCAGTTCAGTAGAGTCTGGATAGCAAACATGAATCAAGAGTGGTGACACTACTTAACAGAAACAGTCAGGCCTCAAGCGTCAGCATGAGTCAGCAGGAAGGACCCAGAAGGACACCAGGAGAAGTTCTCGGTTGTGTTTCTCTCAGCAAAGCAAAGATCAGGAAAACTTCAAGACCAACAAGTGTTACACAGCTAACTCTATAAGCAAGCCTAGCTCAGTCTCCATCACTGTTGGTTGAGTTCTATTTATAGCCCTCTAAATATCACATGTACTCAAGGGTTCTTGCCTCAGCATGTATCTTTCCTCAGCATGTGTGTTTGTCTCAGCTGACATCTCTCTGACAATCACCCCAGTAAGCAGAAGCAGCAAGAAACTGTAGCACACCACAAGAAGTTTTTTGGTGCATTTCTCACTATGGCATCCCAGCAAATGAAGGTCAACTACACAAGGCAGATCAATACATGTGTGTTGTTAGCAAAGAATCCTTCATCATGTGTCCTTTCAAGAGCTTGCTTTAGCAGAACAACCTTTTTCCTGTTGTTACTTCAGCCAAATGTTACTACTTCATGAGTCTACCTTAACTTTTCACCTGTGTCCACTTTAGCTAAACATTCATGGGGATGACATTAGCAGAAATGCCCAACAGTGGGAGATGGAACCTGAAGAGACCACCTCCAGTGCCATAAATGGACCCCCAGTTGAAGCAGGGAGCCATCCACCCATCTTCAAAATTCTTGACCCAGAATTGTTCCTGTCTAAAGGAAATGCAGGGACAAAAATGGAGCAGAGACTGAAAGAAAGGAGGTCCAGTGACCAGCACAACTTGGGACTCATCCCATGTGCACACAACAAATCCTGACACTATTACTGAGATTGCATTGTACATGCAGACAGGAACCTGGTATGGCTGTCTTCTGAGAGCTCTACCAGCAGCTGCCTGAGACAGATGCAGATACTTACAGCCAACCATTGGACTGAGGTCGGAGATCCCTATGGAAGAGTTAGGGGAAGGATTAAAGGAGCTGAAGAGGATTGCAACACCATAGGAAGAACAACAATGTCAATTAACCCAGACTCCTCAGAGCTCCCAGAGACTAAGCCAAAGTCAAGGAACACACATGGGCTGGTTCATGACCCTGGGCACATGTGTAACAGAGGGCTGCCTTATCTGGCCTCAGTGAGAGAAGATGCTCTTAATCCTGTGAAAACTTGATGTCCCAGAGAAGAGGGATGTTGGTGGGGGTTGAGGTGAAAGTGGGTAGGCAGGTTGGAGAGCACCCTCTTAGAGGCGGGAGAGGGAGGAAGATGGGATGAAGAACTCGGGGATAGGGGGACCAGGAAGGGGGGCAACTTTTGGAATGTAAATAAATAAAATAATTTGATGATGATAAATAATAATAATGATGATGATGATGATGATGATAATAGTAATTTAAAGATAGACACAGTGGTACCAAGTCTCAGACTTTGGGGTATGGCAGCAGGAGAATAGTACTTTCAAAAGAAGGCTAGAGAATAGGGAAACCCTGATTCAAGAAAGGACATAAACCTCTATTGGAACTAGAATCTAAATGTTAGGATTATGAAATCTCTCATTTGAGTGAACTTATTTCTTAGAAGAAACATTTTCATAGCTGTATTGGAAAACTAGTTTTTTTACAATCATAAGATCTATGAAGTGAAAACTTAAAAGTTTCTTGGAAAGTCAGTTAGATGATGTTTTGCTGGAGTAAACACGTGAAGAGCTGATTCTTTTGCAAGTTGTCCTCTGACCTCTACACATGTGATGTGGCAGACACATGAACATAAAGACACACACACACACACACACACACACACACACAGGGACACACACACACATACGCACTAAAAATAATACTAAAAAATAAAAATAATAAAAGGATAAGTTTTAAGTTAAGAGTTTATCCCCAATGACATTTTTGCAGAACTAGAACAGTACATTTTAAAATTCATATGGAAATTACTGTGCCACAATACCTAAAACATAAAGACAGAAATATAGACAAGTGTTCTAGAATAGAGAGTACAGGAAAATGCTGCTCCATATCTGGTCAAATAATACTTGGAGGGAAGAGCAGAACTAAGGCTCTCAGATGGAGTGATGAAAACATCCATTACTTGTAAAAGAATGAAATTGAATTAACTAACATCATATTCAAATAATGTCTCCAAACTGATCAAAGACAAAAATATAAGACCTGAAACAATTAAAAATACATGGTATAGCTTCATAACATAGTATTTCACAATGATTTTTTTTGAGTATGGCATCCAATGACACAGAACAAAAGAATAAATAAGTTGCAATTAATGGAACAAATCTAAAATTTCTCTATCAAATGATAATATCAACAGCATAGAAGGTAACTCAACAAATAGAAATATTTTCAAATCAATTATATGATAAAGGGTTTATACTGAAAGTATATAGGAAACTATTAAAACACAACAAAGAATCTGAAGAATATGACTGAAATAGGGAGAAAGGATTTTTCTCCAGTAAAGATCACTAAGGACATGAAAAGAGGATCCATGTTATTAATGGCTATGGAAATAGAAATCAAGGAAGATCAACAGAGTAAACCAACCTGAACCCTTGGAGCTCTCAGAGACTGAATCACCAACCGTGGAGCATACCTAGTCTACACAGATCTACCTCCATGGGCTGGACCTAGGCCTCCCTGCACATATGTTGTAAATGTGCAGCTTGGTTTTCATGCAGGTCTCAAACATCTGGAGTGGAGGCTATCCCAAAACATGCAGCCTGTATATGGAGTATGGTCTTCTAGCTGGGTGCCTCATCTGGCCTCAATGGGAGAGGAAGCACCTAGCCTCTCAGAGACTTAAAGTGGCAGGGTGGGGAATACAGGAGGAGGGAGTACTCAGAAAACAAGAGATGGGGAAGGATTGTGGGAGGGGGTGACTGGGACGGGTTATAAAGTGAATAAGCAAAAAAATAAAATTAAAAAAAGGGAAAAAAAAAGAAATCAAAATTTCAACCTGATACCCATTAGGATGATTAATATTTAAACAAAAGATAGCAAGTGTGGACAAGGATGTGCAGAAATCAGAACATTTATGGATTGTTGGTTGGGCTATAAACTGTCCAAAGTGACAAATCAGTGTAATTCATCAAAAATATATTTTCTATCTGATCCTTCATTTTAATATTTGAACACACACTCCCAAATCAAAAGTGGGGTCTTACAGATATTTTATACTCATTTTCATAACAGCATTATAGTGATAGGTAAAATATAGAAGTCATCCATGATGTACCCATTGCTTGATGAATTAGTTGACAGAATACATATGATGGAATTATAGTCAACCTTAAATGGGAATTCTGACACATGCTATACTATAGGTAATCTTAGAGAACATTATACTGGGTGAAAAAAAAACCAATCAAAAAAACCAAATGCATCATGTGAGTCTCTTATATGAAGTGCTTCTAGTATTCAAAGCCATAGAAGCTCTAAGAGCTCTGTGATGGACTCTAGGAACTTCAGTGAGAGATAGATGTCAAAACATTCTTTAATAGAGTTTGAGTCTCATGAGATGAAAAGAGCTGGAGACGTGGTTGTTGGTGATGGCTACACAATGTTATCCCTTATTTAATACCACTGACTCATAACCTTAACATTGCTAAGATGGTACCCAAAGCAGGAAAAATGAATTATAATAGTAAGTAATTTTAGTGGTATGATACCAGAAAACCAGATTGTATTAGGCATCCTTTTGAAAAAGAACATTCAAATTTGAAGCATTTCCAATCTTTGTACCAATGTGATGAAACTATAATGGTTTGGGATAATACATTTTGTTTCCAAGTCAAACGATTACATATATTTGTATATGTAAGATTGGCAGAAAGAAGGAAACCACTTTCCCTTTTTGTTATTTCAAAAACAGAAACCCTAAATGAAATACATCCTGAAACTACTGTGACATTTAAGCCATTTTCCTTTGAGAAGATTCTACTTATATTCTCTCTCTCTCCTCTCCCCTCCCCCTCCCCCCTCCCCCTCCCCCTCCCTCTCTGAGACAGGGTTTCTCTGTATATCCATGGCCGTCCTGGAACTTACTCTGTAGACCAGTTTGTCATCAAACTCATAGAGATCTCCCTACCTCTGCCTCCTGAGTATTGGAACTACAGTGGCTCACTTACAGTTTTGTTAAAGAGCTGATGGGTATTATAGGGTCAGGATAATTGTAGTTTTTATCAACTTGTTAGATTCTCAGTAATCATTTTTGTCCCCATTAGGCAACTATAGATGCCAAATAAAAGGATGCTTGTTAATGTCCTTACAGCTGTGCCTGAATTGGAAGACACCAGCATTCATCATTCCAGAAGCTGGGTGACCCAGAGAAGTTAGCTACATATAAATGCCTGGGTCATCCTAGAGACTCCTACTGCCTGGACTAGTTTTTTTTTTGTTGTTGTTGTTGTTGTTTAGATAATTCCTTCTCTTGCTCTGTTTGTAAGTATTTAAGGTTATTTAGAAAGCTATAATATAAGACTTAAATTCAGGAATTATAATTCATTTTGGTTTTATTTCTATAGCTTGGAGAAAAGGTAAAAGAAAGAAGAAAAATGTAGCAATGTATTTTAGCTTTAATTTATACTGTTGCATAATATTCTAAGTAGCTTATTCAGGCCAATAGGTCATTATCTACTCAGTTATGAAAAATTCATTAATGAGGAAATAGTAAGAATCCTTACCTTTGCAAAAGTTTATTGTTTTACTTATCTTTACATGCTAAGGATGGTAAAGGCAAAATTATTCCATTTTGCCTCTACTAGATTTAACTGTATAAAATGTAAGCACAGAGAAATAGGTGTTTAAAAATAGTGGAGCTGGGAAGATAACTGTTGATAAAATGCTTGCCATGGAAGCATGAGGTCCTGAAGTTCAGTTCCCAGAACTACCTTAAAACAGCCAGGTAGTGTGGATGACCTAAAACAATAAAATATGTATGTGTATGGGGGTTAGGGGAGATACAGGGGAAAACCTCATGATGGTGTGTACTTGTAATCCTCATGCTAGGGAAGTGGAGGCCAGCACATTCCTGGGGCTCATTGGTCATCTAGCCTAGCCTGATTATCAAGTCCCAGAGCAAAAACCAATGTGGATGGTTCCTGAGGAATGATACGTGAGGTTGATGGCCTACACAGATGCATACAAATGCTCAAGGTTTCAGACATTCAAATAACTTTATTTTTTCAACTATTTCCCTTCTGGAGAAGGGTGTTGCCATATTGAGACAGTCTCACTATGTAGACCTGGCTGGCGTGGAACTCACAGAGTTCTGCCTGCCTCTTCTCCCAAGAGTGTTGAGATTGAAGGGATGTCCCATCATGCCTTATTCCATCTTTGATTTTTTTTTCTTAAATTTCTTTAAAGCTATTTTGTTTCATATGAAAAGGGATAGTCATGCTTTGAGTTATCAGAGAACTAGCAAATGAATATACTGATTGCTAACTCTTGTGAAACTCAGTTTTCCAATCCTGAGGAATAAAAACCATGTCACTTGAAACAATTTTTAAAATTTTTATTTTGTTATGAATAAGTCAAAAGTATTGAAATCAGAGTTAGCTGGAAATTTTTACTTTAAATTAATTTCACGAGATATCTGAGTAAGTTAATAAAATAGTTGAACTGTTAAGATCATAGAGTAATTAATTATACTAGGGCTGTGCAGTGGTGGCGCACGCCTTTAATCCCAGCACTTGGGAGGCAGAGGCAGGCGGATTTCTGAGTTCAAAGCCAGCCTGGTCTACAGAGTAAGTTCCAGGACAGCCTGGGCTATACAGAGAAACACTGTCTCAGAAAAAAAAAAAGGCGGGGGGGGGAAAGAGTACTAGGGCATTTTGAACATAGGACAAAAATAGCAATGTGATATATACTTTAATGATTTTTCTTTTTGTTGTGACCAATCCAAAACTGTGTTTTATATTCATGTATATGCAGTGGTTTCTTGGTATAGTTAACTAGATGAAATTAAGACTTCACATACAAACTTGCTCATTTAAAGTTTACTTTCTTTGTAATTCTTCAGCCTAAATTATCAAAAATGTTATAGATGGTGCAAATTTTGTCCTCATTATATATTCTCATCTTGATTAGAAGATTCTTTCATATAACAATTGTTTACTATGTACCTACACAAAATATTCTGTCTTTTTCTTTTTCTATCCTCATTCCTAACCTTCTCTCTCCTTCCCTCCCCTCTGTCTGCTCCTTACTCCTTTTGACTCTGTGTAAAATTTATAAAGTGGTGAGTTCCAGGCTAGATTTGCTTTTGTTTGTTTATAATTTTGGCTTAGGCAGTATTTTGATTTTGGATTGCTCAAAGGTCAATTAAAAATCTCTGGCTTTTTGCAATCCTTTGAACAGCCAGAAGCTCTCTCAGTACTGCAGCAAGTCAGCTTGGAACAGAGCAGATAGAACTAGGGGCCAGTATTGCTGTGGTAAGGTAATCCTGTATCTTCTCATTTAGCCTTACTACTTCTTACTGGTTCCTGACATACAGACCTACATTTGTTGTCTTTTATCATCTGACACTCATTTTCAGATCCACGTAGGATATAGGCTTAACAGTGGAGTCAGTGGGAACAGTTATGAAATAAGAAAATAAGTCATGGAAAATTGATTTTTGAGGTGAAGTATATTTAGATCTGTAAGGCTAATGTGCTTTTTTTGCAAATGACTATTTCTTCAAGCTAGATGTAGTGGTTAGTTGTTATCTGGCAATTCTTTGATACTCCTTCTTTTTAGCCAGCAAAAGGTCACAATGTAAGCCTCTCTCCAGACTCAGAGTAATGAGGCCCCTCCTTCAAGGACCTCCAACTTCCAGGCTCCACCAACAGAACATTCTAATTGCCTTAATGGCCACCCATGCCACACCCTACAGAGTAAAAAGCCCAAGGTCAGAACTTGAAATTCTGCCAATCCCTGGGCTCACCCCAAGCTTTGGACTTGAAATCCAACCAATCCCCAAGCTGAAAATCTCCATGGAAAGCTCCGCCCTCCAAGAAATCCTATATGAATTTCTTCTGCTCCTCAGTTCTTTGCTGCTTCTCTCCCGAGCAGAGGTAGCCACCCTCCTGGGTCCTTCCTCAACCTCAATAAATCTCTTTTGTGGGGTTTGTTGTGCAGAGTGACTGATATTCCTTGGCTACCTACTACCAGGATACCTTTCTCTTCTGAGCTGCAACACTTTGAGGAAATCTTCCCCCAACTAGAGCAGAGATGTAACACTTCTATTGCGCAAGCCGTTCTTCTCTGAACTGTAACATCTTGAGGAAGCCTTTTCTCTTGGAACTCTAACATCCACACACTGCCTCTGATTTCTCTTAATCAGCCTGTTTTGTTCATTTGTTTTCTGAGGGAAATTTTCAAATCTCCTGGAGCTGGACTACATTGTAGATTCCTTTGACTGGGTAAATACTTTGAGACCTGAGTGTAAGAACTCAACAAGTATGTGTTAAATGATGATATTGTTACCAACATCTTGCTTACTGTTCTCCTACCTGGCCAAGCAGCCTAGCTTTTGGAATCTAACCATTAAACATTAAAGTGACAGAATGAAATTAATGTGACAGAATGACAGCCTTGCTTTTGCTAGAACTGAGTGATGCAAATGCCCTTAATTAGATGTAATTCTATATGCCCAGAAAGTGAACTCCTCTTCTGAAAAGATAGAATACTAATGTCTTTCACCAATGGGGGATCTTTTATCCCAAAGTTTTTCCACATGATCTAACAATCAATACAACACAGGAAAAGTAAAATACAAAATGTCTTTAATCACAAAAGAAATGTAACAACATTTTTTATGGTCTATAGCACAAAAATGGCATTCACATTTACCTTGAATAGTAAGAATTTACAAAGTTGAAGTTTTAAAAAACTAAGTGTTTTGGGTCTAGAGAGATGGCTCAGCGCTTAAGAGCACTGACTGCTCTTCCAGATGTCCTGAGTTCAATTCCCAACAACCACATGGTGGCTCACAACCATCTGTAACGGGATCTGATGCCCTCTTCTGGTGTGTCTGAAGACAGCCACAGTGTACTCACATACACAAAATAAATAATATTAAAAAAAAAAAAAACTAAGTGTTTGAGAGTGAGGGCAACATATTTTAAACATTAAGGATATATCAGTGTCCTGCATGGTATGTCCTCATTTATAAGTAAATAAGTAGTAAAGTACAGAATAACCACACTACAATCCACAAACTCAAAGAACCAAAATAACAAGAAGGGCCCAAGGATGGATGGTTGAATCTTTCTCAGAAGGGGAAATAAAATAGACATAGGATGTGTATGGAGGGAGGAAACTGGGTGGAAGAGGGGATGGGGAAGGGAATAGAGTGAGGTGGGAATAATCAGGTGTAGATAAAGCAGGGGAGAGAGAATGGAAATCTGCAATGGGAGTGCACATCTCTAAGATATGCCAGAGACTTAGGATGGGAGGGAGAGACTCCAGGGTGGCTATGGGGATGACTAGCTGAAATTCCTAGCAGTGGGGGATATGGATCCTAAAGGGGCCACTTCCTATAGCCAAGCAGAACTCCTAGTAGAGGGATAAGGACAGCAACCTACCCACAAAACCTTCAACTTAAATTGTGTCCTGACTACAAAATGTGTGGGACAAAGATAGAGCAGAGACTGAGGGAGTGACCAACTAATGACTGGCCCAAATTGAGACCCATCCCATGGACAAGAACCAATCCCTGACACTATGATACTCTGTTATACTTGTAGATAGATCTTAGCGTAACTGTCCTCTGAGAAGCTCCACTCAATAGATGACCTAAACAGATGCTGAGATCCATAGTCAAACATTAGATGGAACTCGGAGAGTCTTGTGAAAGGGTCAGAGAAAGGACTGAGGGACCTGAAGAGAATAGGAACATCACAGGAAGAATCAACTAACCTGGACCCTTGGGGGCTTCCCAGAGACTGAACCACCAACTGAAGTTAGCATGGACTGGACCTAGTCCCCCTGCAATATGTAGCAGATTGGGAGCTTAGTCTTTATGCGGGTCCCCCAACAATTGGAGTGGGAGCTGTCAGTGAATCTGTTGCTTGCTTGTGGATCCTGTTCCTTTAACTAGGTTGCCTTGTCTGGCCTTAGTGAGAGAGGATGTGCCTAGTTCTGCAAGGACTAATGTGCTATGGGGGTAATAACAGGGGATGTTATTCCCTTTCAGAGAATGGGCAGTTGGAATGGGGAGAGAAGCTGTGAGATGGAGGTTCTGGGAGGAGAGGGGGGCTGATATTGGGATATAAAGTGGATAAATAAATTTATATAAAGAAGAAGTGGTTGTTCAAAGTGTCATGATAGGGTTAGGATTGTTAATTTCAGTTTCTTTTAAAATGAGTATGGGAGAGGGAAGACTTGGAGACTTGGATGTGTCTGATAGCACAACATGGTTTTGCTTACAAAGATATTGTAAGCGTGTGTGTGCCTCTGTGTGTGTGTGTGTGTGTGTGTGTGTGTGTGTGTGTGTGTGTGTGTGTGGAGAGAGAGAGAGAGAGAGAGAGAGAGAATCTTTGAACTTGTAGAGATAAGAAAATTATAACTTCATAGAAGGTAAGAAATTTATCCACTGTAACTGAAATTAAGTCTTATGAACTTCAAGCTCACATTTTCTTTATCCAGCCATTCTACCTTTTGCTGAAACTATTAACAACCCTTATGCTAAAAAATAGACATTGTCTTCTATGTAACAGATCTTTCATCTCCTCTGTAAATCATTTACACTAAATCTCCTAAAAGCATATGGAGGACCTGCTCTTGTCATACTCCCATATGCTTCCATAACAAACTAGTGCTTTTAAACAAGATAGTGTTCATGCTCTCCAAATAGTACACATATGGTTTCTCCTCAGCATAGTGTGAATTCCTTGCTTCACCAAGGACACTTTTTCCAAGTTGCTCAAATGTTTGGAATTTGGCTTGCTGACCTGGGTTGTGACTTAGACAGTTATGAGCTTGTTTTTATGGTACTTTCAGGAGCTCTCAGGGTCATATGCAAATGGATCCCCACTTCTGTATCCCAGAGTCACAGAGGTTTGGGCCTTTTCAGGAGCAACTTTACATTAGCTAATCACATTGTTTTGCCTTCTTGACTTCTTTCAGAATGTCAATTCTAAACTTATTTCCTTCTGTCTACATAAGGGGATCAACAAGCTTCTTTAGCATGTCTTACAGTTACTCTCCCTCCTTCCCGTGTTGATAGTTGTATAGCATCTGAGTTCATGGACCATATGATTGCTATCCTACCACCTTTATCTCCACCAAAGTGAGAAAAACACTGAATCCAATATTTTCCCTTATGTCACATTGAAAACTCTCTCTTCTGTATTTCATGTTTTTAGTAAGCTACGTGCAAGTTATGTCTTCACAAGGCTTTCCCTGAAGATTGGACCTTAGTGGTTTTCTATCTCTAGCTTCATTTTCTAGTGTTACTTTGGGACAACTGAAAAGAACAATACCAACAAAAACACGTTCTCATGGTAGAACCCTCTCTTATCTCTTCAGTTACTCCTGAAATGGATATCCATTGGCTTCCCCTGTCACCAAATTTCTTGCTCCATTTTGTTTCTTGTTTTATTCTTTAGTCTGGAGCTGACTTCCCTGGAGTCTACTCTTAATGTAGAGTTCTTTACTTTCTTAGAGGCCCTATTGAGCTTGACTATTCCCTGTGCTCATCTCAAATGGGAGGCTGAAAATTCTCCTCTTTTGCATAGTCATCATCATTATTTTTTTGCCAACATCTGTGTTCCCTTGGTCTCAGAACTAATAAAAATATCTATGCCTTCCCTGAATTTCTGTGGAGCTTCTATCCCCCATATTTTCCTTGCTGCCATCTTCTATTCTTGCCTAATGTAAAGTCATTTTTCACAATGTTAATGATATGGCTTTGAATCCATATTTTTCCCCATTTTAATATGCCATCCAAGTTACTTTTTCTACTTTTTCTTTTTCTACTTTTTCTTTTTCTACTTTTTCTTTTTCTACTTTTAGAGGGAGCTCAAGAAGCTTTAAAATCTATGCAACTTCCATCAGCATCTTGGTAATGTATGACAATCTCTAGTCTCCTTCCTTCTGTCTTCACCTACCACAATCTGCTCTGGATACAGAATAATGCAGTAAAACTATGTTAGACCACATTCATGGACACTTCTTCAATGACTCCCAGTCTAATTCAGAGAAAAGTCAAGATCCTTACTAAGATCAGTAAGGCTCTTCACAATCTTACCTCTTTTACCTCTCCTCCTACTCTCCCTCAATTTTTTTTCCATTGAATTTCCAATCATCCACAGCAAATGTAGAATGTTTCTAACTTTGGAACTTTGCATTTGCTGTTTCCTCTGCTTTGAATGATCTCTTCTCTGACAACCACTTGGTCTACTACCTCACTTAATTTTCTTTAATGTCATCTCTTCCATGAACTGCTTTGTGTTTGTCTTAGCTGGGACACTTCATGGCATTTTTCAGCCTCGTCTCTGCTTGATTGTTTTTCTTCTTAGAGGTTATCACCATCTAATCCTCTCTGCAGTATACTTACCATTTTGTTTGCTGGCTCTCTCCACTAGATAGTGGGTGATGTTTACTTGCTTTATTTCTATGTTTCCAGCTCTAAAAATATTTTCTAACACATAATGGTTAAACAATAAAAATTAGTGAAATGCATTAATAAGGGCAGGTAAACAGAGAAATTGTTCTGTAAACCTTCAGAAAGAGACATGGCTGTGTCTGGCAAAGTATAAAAGATGGAGCAAAGGCAAGAACTGATGTTGAATTAGTTTTCAAAAGATGAATGAGATTTAAACAGGTCTGTGTGGTGGTGTAATTTCACAGAGATATGCATTTATTTCAGACAGGTGTTTGACACATTAAAGAGCTAGAAATGACAAGGTGGTAAAGAAGATAAAGTTGTAAAAATGATGCCATGTTTGAGTGTTAATGGTTTGGAAGATGATTTTGGTCTACAGGTGTTGAAGGAGGATGTCACATTTGGATTGGACTTTGAATCTTTTAGGGTTCTTGGTTGCACAAAATATAATTTAGATTAGGCTATGATAAGGAAAAGAAAATTTGATGTAGGGATTTGGGTTCATAGAACACGTTTGTCAAATTAAGAGTTGACCAATGCCTGAACAAGTGGAACACATCTGCAATCCTAACATGCAGGAGGTAGATGCTGGAATATTTTATGTCCTTCTCCATTTGGGTTGTACAGTGAGACCTTATCTATAAGGAAAAACAGAATAGAAAGCTGACAGAAGACCTAGCTGCTCCAAAACCCAATTTCTACTCCCTTCACAATGAATACTAGGCCTCAGTGATTTGCCCATTTTCCAGATGAAGGTTATTTGCTTGTTTCCTTTTAGTGATTATGAATAAAAACACTTTTAGTCTGGGGGAGTTTAAATGACCTATTCACAGGGCTCATGTATCAGACATCCTGCATATCTGCGTTTGTTGAAATAGCAACAAAATTTTATGTTTGGGTGTCATTACAACATGAGGAACTATATTAAAAGGTTGCAACATTAGGAAGGCTGAGAACCACTACTTTAAGATATATTGAAGATAAAGTCTTTGTTCAACCTGCTAATTTAAGTTTGGAATCTCCCTTCTTTTTGCTTCTTTTTAATTCATATAGTTTTGGAACATCATATTAAAGATAACATTTGGAATGTTGTCACATTTATGAGGTAGTTCCTGCCGATCTATCTTTTCCTAGTTAACATTTTCTCATTTGTGTTTTTTTCTAGCATTATATTTATCCATTTTTCACCATACTCTGTTAGTATAGAGAGATTCTTGACATATTACTCACATAATATTAATGATATTTATTTCTGAGTGATGTGGTTTAGGGTAACTCTTTGGATTGTAATTTTATTACTTGTCTTTTAGAAAAATGATAGTCAAGAGGCCATTTAACTTAAATGATAAAATAATCATGTAAATACTCCCCAAATTGATGTATTGGAAAGGAAGGGCATAGGATACCTCAAAGTACATGAGTGATATCAAACAGCAAAACTGGTGAAAAGAACAAAGACTAAAAGGTTAATTGTTTCTCTGATAGTGAAGGGTATAAGTATTGCATCTTTGTGTCTATGTGGCAATTTGAATTTTGATCTTAGAGAGCATAAAATATATGCCAATGCATACTATATCACACTTAAAACTGTGTGTGTGTGTGTAACTCTGTAGGTGAATGAAAACTCTATTTCTAAAAATCAGGCTATAATTTGGTCTTTTCTTAAGTAGAATAACAATAACATAAGCAAAAATTCTTATTTAGAATCTCTCAGCATTATCAGCTTAAAAAATGCCAATATGAATGCTCATTTTCTAAATATACAATGCCAACAGATGAATGTTACTGAAAGGAGAAACTGAACATTATCTATCCATGATACTTGCCATCTCAAAGGCAGGATAAATGGAGCCTAATAGAAGGAAACAAATGAGATCAATGACATTTGCCAGGCTTGAATATTACCCTTCTGTTTGGAGTGGTGTATAGGATGACAACTTCCTGCATCTGAGTCCTTGGCTCAGGAAAGCAAAGCGACCTTATTTTTTCCAAGCTGAAAGTCAAAAAATAGGAACTTATGTCATGTGCATAGGCTTGGAAGTCACATGCCAGTATTGTTCACCATGAATAAGAGTAGAGGTCAGTTCTTTTTATTTCTTTGCCCTGTGTGTGTGTGCACGTGCACTTTATCACCTTCTATTTTTTCCTATACAAATCAGTGAAATAAACTGTCATACATGACAGGGAAGAAAGATTATTGTTGGAAGTAACAATGTCAACTCTACTTGGGATCTTTTACAAATGCATATTGTTAGAATGCACTCCAGATCCACAGAGCTAAAAGCTCTGCGGCTGTGGCCCATGTACACGCATGTTTATTGGATTTTCAGCTGACAAGAACTAGTCTACAAGATATTATTTGTGCCATCTTGTAAAACTCTCTTCCTCATACAATTGACAGATCATTCTCTTTTTGAGTCTTCATGATTTGCACATCTTACACTATTCATCATAAAAAATCAGATTCCATATGCCCAGTGTTCCTCAGTCATTCTGTATACCCATTGCATGTGTTGCAACACCATCTGTGGCACTCTTCTGTGTCAGAACTATATGACTTGCTGATAAAGAGGAATTGATACATACCTTATGCTTACTTGTTGGCTAGGCTGAATTATTTTTGTCTCTGATCCAGGAGTCTCTTGTCTTTCACCAACTTTTGAGAAACCATGACAAGCTACTTTGTCAGCCTGTAAGTGAGTAAAAAAAACATACATTTCATTGTTCTTAATCAATACTTCTTCACTGACTTGGGAGCTATGAGTTATTTGAAACAATAATTAGAAACCCATTGGTTAAGTTTAGAATCCTAAACTTCCAGATGTTCTCTAACAAAGTATAGCATTATCTGAAAGTATGGTCTTAGTTATCCATCTTAATTTTATCTGTTGTAGCACCAAAGATCTCCAGAAAAGAAAGACTAGTTTAAAGATTTGAGAGGTGAATATATATTGAACAAAAGTATGGAGGAGAGAGTTGTCCTTAAAAGTTGCCCTAGAGTACGGAAGGCCTTGAAGATACACATTTGTGCTCTAAAATATTTCCTGGAGTCTACTCTGCTAGTATCCATCTCAGCTGGACACACAATACACACTGATTTCCTATAATTCCATTCCTGATTCACTGTGAATCAAGGGCATCTGCTGGCAATGCTGTGGATTCTGTTGTTTGCAAACAAAAAGTAAACAGCATCCATTGTCTGAGATTTTTAGAATGGAAGTTGTTATAATATGGGCAGTAAGAAGGTTTACCATGCAGTGAGAGACATAGAAGGAAAAATAGAGCTAACAAGACAAAAACCAAATACAATAGGAGATTATTTCCATCATTAATCTGTGCTGAAGGAATATTGGCCTAAATCCATTGTTGAGAAGTCCTGTAATTTTTGGATGAATCCATAGATTCATTGTGATACATGTGGCCCACAAATATTTTTTTCAAAAACATAAATCAGATTTTACAATTAGAAGTACAATATCAATAACTGGAAATTGAATTTCAGGTTCATTGCACATTCTACATAACTGATTAATTACCGTTATATATTAATATTAAAGGTTTACATTCTAAATTGAAATATTTTGTTTGAAGAATACATATCTTGAGGCAATAACAGAACTCAGGAAAATTTGACAGTCCCAGAAAAGCTATAATAGTTAACCATTCAGTTCAGCTACACACATTTTAATCCATTAATATTAATATGATTACACACACTTAGTCATATAAGCAATATTTAAAACATTGTTTGAAACTCAGAATATTTTAGTTTGTGTCTTTCTATATAAGTTGTGCTTTAGTTGTGCCATTTTGGAAAAATTAACTTCACTGAATAGTGAGGGAGTAGAGTTTAGTGAACTAGTGTGTTTATGATTATGTACGATATCCTGAGTTCTATAGCAAGCCATAAAAATAAAAATTATTTTGCCTTAGTTGCAATTATATTTTCTGTCGAATTGATTCTGAGAAATGATGACTTGGTTTTGTAGATAAACTAGTTGCAAATTAATTTTTTAATTTCATATTTTTTTGAGAATTTCATACATGCTGTATTTCATTTCTACCCCTTTGTCTTCCCTTCCAACTCCTCCCATGCTCCCCTCAATCCCTCTCAAGTTCATGAACTTTTTTTCTTTAATTCTTATTGTTACTCTCTCTCCCTCTCCTTCCCCTACTCCCTCCACCTCTCTCTGTCTTATACGCACATTATCCTGAGTCTTATTTAGGGATAGGACTAGAAAATATTATTATTATGCTAAGTTATGTAACCCACACCTCATGTTTTCTCTTATTTGTAGATCCTAGCTCTAAATCTTTAGATGTAAATATATAAGCTGATATAAACACAGAAGCAAGCAAAATAAAAGAGACATAGACCAGGTGATAGGGTAATAGAGAAAGAGAGGGAGAAAGAAGAGATAGCTGCAAATTCTTAATTTCTGGTTTAGAGTTCATCCTGTGGAATTCTGAGGTGAGCTACAATGTGATAACAATAGTCACAACAATATTCATAGTAAAAATAACATAGTATTGAATATCAGTGAGAGCAGAATTATCCAGTCTGAATGTTATTTATTTTGTTCATATGATATCTTGTCTTATAATAGTTACACTCACAAAAGTAGACATTTTGAGGAAAGAAATTTTCAGGTAGAAAAATCCTTTATTTAATTGTCTTAATGATAACAAGCATGAAAAACTTCAAAAGAATCCTTTTTATGGAGTCCTTCATTGAATTCACAAAGAATTCTAAAAGAAACACAATACTTGGGAAAAAATTTTGTAAATTTTCAAGGTTAAATTTACACCTTGTGGTAGTTTAAATTCTTGAATTTTTGAGTGTGGTATTATGAATTTCAAAATACTTTATTATTTCAAAGAATGTGATGCTTATGTATCTTTATCCAGCACATTAATATATTTATTCATGCATTCATTTACTGAATAAATACTCATTGAATTTCTACTATGTGAGATAGTTGATCAACATTAAGCCGAAAACCATGACTAAGATAAAAACTCCTCCTCTTGAATACGTCAAAAATTTGTCAGGAAAATAGTGATACATAAAAGACAATTACACAAAGTATCCCAAACTATTCAGTAAAATATCCACAAAGTTCTATAAAATCAAAGAGAGGGTGAATAATCCAGCCTGGAAGTAGAAAACACAGAGAAGCTGATATCTGATATGTGACAAAGGAGCAATGTTCAGGATTATTCTAGGAAATGTTACTGTTTTGTCATAGCAGGGGTAAATATAGCAAAAATAGCAACAGTATCTATTTGCCAGGGGCATAACACTGAATACCTGAGATGAACTATTTTCTTATCTATCAACCAGAATGATAGATGATGCTATTAGAAGTCTGAAATTTTCGAAAACAATTTTCCCAGGATCACAGAGGCAAAAAAAAAAAAAAAAAAAAAAAAAAAAAAAAAAAAAAAAAACCCAACACAGGAAATAATCAATGAATGGAATCATACAACATTCATAAAATGAGATTGAAGTATCTCCACCAAATTATAGTTTATTGAAAGATCATGTGACCCATAACATTATCTAAAAACATGACCTAAGTCACTTCAACTTCATTTTGGAAAGAATGTGAAGGTGTTCATCATCTTCTTTCAGGAAAGCTAGCCTGTAGCATTACTAAACATTCTACCAATTACAGTAACTTCTCCTCACAGGGCCATTAGCTACTAAGCAGAATGAGACAGGTTGACTTATTTCTATAGGCTGAAATTAAATGGTATTTTTAATGACTCCCTTGAGACTGAATATCACTTTTCTACTTTAAAAGCAGTGGATACTTTTGTCCTTTGAGACAAGGTCTCATGTGGACAAGGCTAGTGTGAACTTCACTATCAAACTCAGACTCAGAAGCAGACTCAGATGAGCTCAAATTCCAGATAGTCTTGCTTTCACCTCCTAAGTACTGGAATTAAAGGAATATGCCTCCATGCCCAGCTTAAAAATAGTGTTTTCCTTATAAGTGGATATTAACCATAAAGTGAAGGATAGTAATGCTACCTTCCAGAAAACCGAAGAAGCCAAATAACGAGGAAGGTTCAAGAGAGGATGTTTGAATCTTTCTCAGAAGAGGAAATAAAATAGATATCAGAGGTGCATGGTAGGAGAGAGGAGGGGGAGGGAAGCAGGGGTGGGGTGATCAGGTACAGGGGAGAGAGAACAGAAATAGGCAGTGGGCACAGGTGGTGGGGATATGATCTAGAGACCTGAGACACTGCGACCATGGAGTTAGGGGAGGCACCAGGGTGCTATGAGGGCTACTTTAGCTGAGACTCCTAGCAGTGGGGGATATGGACCTAGAAGTGGCCACTTCCTATAGCCAGGCAGGACTCCTAGTGGATGGATAAGGTCAGCAACTCACTCACAAAAACTTTGACCCCAAATGTGCCCTGCCTATAAGATGTGCAAGGAAAAAGAGCAGAGACTGAGGGAATGGCCACAAGACTGGACTAAATTGAGACCCACCACAAGGGCAATAACTCATCACTCACACTATTAATGATGCTCTGTTATCCTTGTAGTTATCCTAGCATAACTGTACTCTGAGATGCTCCACCTAGCAGTCAATGGAAACAGATACAAAGACCCACAGACAAACATTAGATGGAGCTTGGAGAGGCTTGCAGAAGAGTTAGGGGAAGGATTGAGGGACCTGAAATGTTTAGGAACTCCACAGAAAGACCAACAGAGACAAGTAACCTGGACCTTTGGGGGCTCGCAGAGACTGAACCACAACCCAAAGAGCATATATGGATTGGACATAGGCCCCCTGCACATACATAGCAAAAGTACAGCTTGGTCTTCATGCAATTCACTCCAACAACTGAAGTGGGGGCTGTCCCTGAATCTTTTGGGTGCCTGTGGATCCTGTTCCCCTAACTGGGCTGCCTTGCCTGGCCTCAGTGGGAGAGGATGTACTTAGTCCTGCAGTGACTGATGTGTGGAGAGGGAAAAACTCAGGGGTCTCTCCCTTCTCAGAGGAATGGGGGAGGAGATGTGTGAGGGGACACTGAGGAGAGGGGGACTGTAAAGCAAATACATATATAAAATTAATTTTAAAATTACATTTAAAATGGTATTTTCAATGCATTTGTTTTTCTTTTATTTGCATGTAGGCTTATAATATGAATGGTATATAATGGCTACCTCCTTTTTCTTTACAAAATTTCTTAAGTGGTCTTATAAGTTTTCCTTATATTTCATTGAATGTTTGGCTTCTTTCTATGAGCCTCATTCTGTCAATTGAACTCTTTGATCTAGGCACAGTTATTACCATTCTTAAAATCTTTAACAGTTTAAAGTCAGTATTATGCATCTCATGTACAATTTGAACTTGGAAAATTTGACATATGGTTCAAGATCACAAGTGTTTATGGTCATAAGCTCAGCAAAATTTAAATTTTTATATACAATGACCATCATTTGCTCAACAAGGACAGATCTTTGCATAAATAATAGTATTTCTCCTATAGCATAGCTGAGATAAAATTGCCACGTAGAGATGGAGAGATGTCTCAGTAGTTAAGAACTCTGGCTGTTCTGACAAAGGACACAGGTTCCGTTCCCAGCACCCAGATTCCAACTGGGTTGCTTCCAACTGTCTGTAATTTCAGTTCCATGGGATCTGATGCCCTCTTCTAACCTCCATACATACCACACAGGCGTGTGATATACAGATATACATGCCGGCAAAGCACTCATACAAAGAATAAAAACAAACCACCACATGTTAAACAATTCAAGATAGTCATTATCTGCATTAAAAAGATCAATCCAGTTCATAAGTGCTTCAGGGTTAGAGTTGATATAATATGGAATTAGGTTGACTGTGGGGAAAACAAAACCAAAAAGATATTTCCTTGAATGGAGGAAAAACATCAGTAATTATGTTGAGTTGACAGTAAGCATGTGATTTGAGGACAAATAAGAAACTTCTCCTGATTATAATGATTTCACAAACAAAACAATGCTTTTAGCCTTGCCTTCCATATGGTTTTGGCTGAGATTGTATGAAAACATTAACACAAAACCTGGAAGGAGGACCAAAAGCCACTTTTAACTTCATATTAATGTGCAGAAAAACAGAATGGCAGCTGTTTAATTTGACAGATAGTAGAACACACACACACACACACACACACACACACACACACACACACACACAGAGAGATGCAGGGTTGGGGATGTACTGCAGGTTAAACAAAGTATATTTGATGACATGTATGCCCTGAAATGAGATTTTACTTTGTTTTTTTATTTTATTTTAGTGAATCTAAGCATATTACATATTCTAGTTGCAATCATTTTTTTTTTCTCAGCAGTTCATCCATTGACATGCACACACACGCATGTGAGCAGATGTTTTCTAGTACCTTTGGCAGAAGAATTTAGTGCCTTGTACACATCACACCTGCCATGTCATGCTTAGTGATTGAACGATTCAGCTCACTGAAAGGTACTGGGTGAGATATTAATTTTAAAATGAAAGCCTTCACATCTGCTAATGCCTGTCAGTCTCTGGAGTGAATATGTCATTCGAGCCAACGGAAGTGGGCAGAAGCAGCCTTCATGGGTAGAGCTGACAAGTTATTTTGAGTCCGCTGAATTACTTTTGTTGTTACCCCATACTTATAGGCAGACCTCTCCTTCCATTAAGCTCCAGTGCTCACAGTACTCCTGAAAATAGCTCTAGTGGCTTGGGACCCATCTTCCTAGGTTTTCATGTAAATGGAATATTTGTGGTAGTTGAGTGATAAATGGTGAGATAATGGTGTTTTACAGGCAGTGAAATGACAAGGTCAGTTTTAATTAAGCTGAGATCAACCTCAGTCTGTATTGCACACTTCTGATTAGGTTATTTCAAATTAACATAAGTTTTTGGAGACTTCGCTGAAGTCAGTGGTGTTAAACACCAGCTGTGCTGGCAGAGAAGCGTGGGATATGAGAAGGAGATAGCATTCACATTGAAATTAGCACTTGGCACAATATAATTCTCTGATTGCAAACTATGTGGAGTTGCCTGTGCTAATTGGTTGATTTTATTTGAAGCAGATGTTGTTAGCTTTCCCACTAATGATCTGGAGAGAAATTCTTTTGAAAGACATGCCATGTTAGAATCTCTGCAGTATAATAAGCTAATTACAACTTTAAGTACTTGCAGTAATTAGCACAATGTGTATAAAGTGCTCCTGATCTTTTCACCCTGCCGCATTATTGTCAGGGCAGCTTGAAAAACAAAAGGAACGCTAGCTGGATTGAGTCTCTCTGGTCTAGCCTCTTCATTTCCCAGACTTCTGCACTAAAGAGATAATAAACTCAACTCAAATCCTCCTATATTAGGCATTTCAGAAAGGCTTAGGATCAATTGCCTACCCTGTAACACCCAAAGACTGGAAAGTGAAAATTTACCTTTAACACGTATGCTGTTAAGGATAGTGAGATTGTCCAACATTAACAAGTCAAAGTATTTGAGGGCACCATTAGTATATTTATCTCATGTTCATTTGACTCTGTTTGTCTATTCAGACTAGGAATTAAAACTATGGTTTATTTGGGAATATGCTCCACTAGACTTCTAAGTTAAAGCTCTTACTCTCTCTTGTATTGAAAGCTTTATGTGCTTGATATTTCTGTATGCTCGAAATTGAGTCTTTTCATATTTGTAAAATCAGATACAGATATGAATTTGGCTTATACTAATTATGATAGTATAGACACAACATAAGTTGGTGTGTAGAGAGTGGGAAAGGTCAAATAAATGAGTCAGAAAGAAAAGTGTCAATAGATTCTTAACAACAGAACAAGCAAGGTAGGAAGTTTCCTACCATAAGATAAGGACTTCTAACAGTAGTGAATTGGACATTTGAAGTAAATGACTTTAAGTATCTATGAAAAGATAAGTTTATCAGTAGAAAATAAAGTAAGATGTCACTATTTCAATGTCTTTGTGTCCTTAAAAGAGCTTAGAAGGACCCAGAGTTTGTCTTTCTTTTTTATTCTTCTCTTAAACAATACATTTTGACTACAGTTTCCCCTTCCTCTACATCTCCCAGTGCCCCTCCACTTCCCTTCTTTCCCAGATCTATTCATTCTCTGTTTTCTTACAGAAAATTGCAGGCATCCCAGGGATGTCGACCAAACATGGCAAGTTACAATTAGACTATGCACCTCTCTTCACATCAAGGCTGGACACGGTAACCCAGTAGAAGGAAAAGGTTTCCAAGAGTTAGCAAAAGGCTTTTTAAGATCTAGTGTTTGATAGATTCTTCTTTTGGAACAGGTGAATGCATATAATTTATGTAACTTCTCATGTTTCCCTCTTTGTTTTTCTTCTAGGGTACTTCTTGAATAGATGTAGAGTAAGAAGTTTTCCATGTAAATTACCTTTAAAGAAGTGTGGATGCTCATTCCCTTGGCTCTAATTTTTGGTATCATATCCTGAATTTATTTCAGAAAAGTGGTAGAAATTTTTCTTATTTGTAACTCGAGTACTGTGTTTTCAGTTTTAGAATCAGAAGCTAATATTCCTATGGTTACCCAGTTTGCATCTTTGTGGAGATTTTCACAAGGTAAACAAACAGCCAAGGTCTTGTTAACTTCTACAAGATGGACTTTAAAGGGAGAAGTGAAGCAAAAATTATCACAGTTACTTTGGAGGAACTAACATAACATAACTTGGAAAGATTTGTCTTAAAAATTATTATAAGGAAGAGAGGTTGAAGGTTAAATGGAATCCAATGTTGTAAAATGTCTAAGTAAACATTTTAGGATTATGAATCATTCCTGACATAAGTAATGACAAATCAAAGAGAAAAATGTTATTTTTGTTTCTTTTTAAGTCCAAAGCTTTTCAGTGGAACCCAATAGGAAATGTAACTCTGTTTAAGTGAAACATTGAAGGGCAAACTTTAGACCAAATATGACTTAACATATGACACGTTTTAAGTATTAGAGACAGGGTGAATGAATGAATGAATGAATGAATGAATGAATAGTTTTTTTGTGAAGTTAATTAAATTTGTCAGTGGCACACAGTTTAATGTATTTCTATACCCTTGAAAATATTGCATTAATTGAATCTACTAAAAAAGACACCCATTTGTCTAAAATGATCTCAAGCTACTTACTAGTGCTTTATGTCAAAGTTCAGTGTCAATCTTCAACACTGGGCAGTTGAAGTTTTGGAATGTAACATCTTTATTGATAGGATTTAGCCATCTTGTTTGTTTATAAGAAAGATCCACTTACCTAGCAATGTTCCTGTCTATTAGAGTAACACAAAGCTCTCTGACAATAAGCAGGTACTAATCGTTTCATCAGTAGAGATTCTGTGTTGTTATGTTATTTTGTCTAAAGTATCTCTTTTTTACTCCTTATATGATACTGCATTCATAAAAATACAAATTAGGTCTCCAAACATTTTGTTCTCCCTAGAAATGATCTCCATTATTTTTTATACTAGGGATGGAACCCACAGCGTCATATATGCTAGGCATGTACTCTAACACTGAGTTATACTTTAGTCATATTTTCACATAATTTAGTCCACGTTTTCATACATTTGAGAAAATTGGAAGTTGTTAAATTATTGCTAGATGCTTGAAATGTAATTATATACATACATATATGAATAATGGATACCATGTTAGATATAGATGGATGTACATCTGTATATAACAGATATTTGCTATAAATTATCATGTAGGTAAATGTTTATGAGTATGGCTATGCATATGTATGTATGTATATATGTATGCATTTATGTATTTGTACATTTATCATCTTTCCAGGGAAGTTATTGTAGGAAAGACTGTAACCAAATGATTTATAATATTGTTATATTCTGATAACACTTATTTGGAATGTGTCAATGGCTAATCCATGCCTTCTTTCCAACAAAAATACTCTAGTTTACCATGTGACAGAGATAGGTGACTTTTGAAACTTCATAGTTTTCCAGGATTACAGAATTTTCCAAACGAGGTCTTGGCTTTAAGAGGAATCAACAGGCTGAGAGATGACCTTTCATAATGCTCATTCTCATTGCTGGCCTTTGGTGTTTCAACATGGCACTCATCTGTTCTCCCGTGAATTTGTGAAGCAAGGAGCCCCATGTGGCTCACTCCTCGAAAGCTCACAGAAACCATTACTTTTACTTGTGAATATGCAAAGTGGGGACAAAAGACACTCATTTAGTTGCTGAGAAAATATTAAAAACTAATTTTTTTTTTTAGCATCAGAGAACTGTTATTTGATCTTTAGAGTTACAACATCACATACAAAAGTCTTTCATATACAATTTTCTAAAAGTCAGTTCCATGCCTTCACTTTTTTTTTTCACCAATTGCTAGGATTGGACTAAATAATATCATTTTGCAAAATAGATTTCCCCACTATTTCTAAATACATTTTTCTTTTCACCACAAAAGCTTGAAAAAACAAACTCCCTGAGGCACCAGAAACAGGAGTAAGTGGGGTGGGTTGGCTGCAGACCAGAGCAGCACAATGGGTTTCTGCTTCCTTTCTGTTCATCGCTTTCCCTTTCTCTTCAAAGCACACACAAAGCCCTGCGTGACTTTCTAGTTTCAAGCTCCAGTTTTACAATTTTTCCACTGTGTGTTGGGAAGAAATTGAAATGCAAACTTATATCCTCTGAAACAATCTTATTGTTCAGGGGTATAGGAAGAAGGAGTGGTATGGGGATGACTTTCTTTCTCTCTCTCTTTTTAAAAAAATGCTACTGTGTGCTACAATACACATCTCTTGCTGCTCAATGAAACACTCAGCTTTTTTTTTTAAAGCATAACTCTTATTTAATTTTGCAAAATCGTAGCTTAGCTGCTGAGAAAATTGTGCCGTGGAAAGAAAATTTCTTCCTGATGAGGGATTATGCTCGGCAGAGTTGCAATAGTATACTGTGTCACTTGTTTTTATATGCTATTTTCTCTCCTCTGGGCATATGCCATTTCACACATACCTCCAATAAGTTATTGGGTTGAGAATTTGGCAGGCTTAGGAGTCGAGAAGGGATGATTTCAGTTCTAGTCATAGCAGGTAATGGATTTGGGAATGAAGGTTTCAATATTTCCTCAAGGAAGTTGGAAATGACTAACACAATGACTAACTATCATTTAAGACAAAAATATCAGTGTCTGAACTATCATAGGAATGAATGACCTTCTTAGCTTGGAAAAGGAGACAAAGGCAGAAGAATCATTGAGAGGAAAATTTCAGAGCAAACACACTGTTTGTATTAAAATGCAATCAATTCATCAGATAGGCTTCAGCAGATGAACTCTTAATACTAATGCCCTCTATGGGCAGAGCCAGAAGAATTATAAGCATCAATTTGTTTTAAATATTTCGAAAAAGAATGTTTTATTAAATATGACAGTTATCAAGTAAAAATTTAAAGTAAATCTCTTATAAAATTGTATAAGCCCCATAGACTTTTGTTTTGGGGTCAAAAGACTTTCTTTTTAAGGGAGCAGTTTTAGGTTTTCAGAAATTTGAATGGAAGTTAGAGACTCCATTGACCCGCTTCTCCAACATGCAAAACCTCTTATTACCATTGTTTCTCCACTAGAATGGTACATCATCATAATTGTCTGAATTTAAACTGATGTACCATTATCACCAATAGTCCACAGTTTACCTTATGGCTTGCTCCTGATATAGCACATCCTTTGGGTTTGTGCAACATTATAGCACCATACAGAATAGTTTCACTGTTTTAACACTCTCTGTGCCCTGCCAATTCATGCATTCCACATACTTTGCAAAAAAAAAAATATAATAATGCAGCAGTAGTAGTGACTGCATCAGCATTGACAACATTTTTTAAGTTCTGGAAATAAGAAAATTACAGTCCTTTTATCTGTATGTGGCCCTACTCAAATAGCTGCCACTATGGCAGGAGTTCTCAACGTGTGGGTTGCCACTCCTTAGGAAGTTGCATATCAGATATCCTGCATATCAGATATTTATATTATAATTCATAATAGTAGCAAAGTTACAATTAAAAAGAATCAATGAAATAATTTTATGTGTAGGGGTCACCACAACATGAGGAACTGTATTAAATGGTCATAGCATTAGGAAGGTTGAGAACCATTGCACTATGGTGTGGGTTTGTAGGCTGGACATTTGATGGGCTAGGTGAGTTTGTGTGTGAGTCTATACAGACCATTTATTGACCAATATCTTTTGTGTATTTACTTAATGGCAAGCCTTTAACAAGATGAGATAGGCCTATTATGGTTTGCTTTGCTTCCCTAGAAGCTTACTTTACTGAAATGCTATCAAACACCAAAATGATAAGATTTAATATTTTAGGACAGATATTTGGAATTATGGTCTTTAATGTGTAAAAAAAAGTGAGATTAGTCTTTAAAATAAAGGATTAAAAACTCATCTGATTAATACGAATTTGAGATTAAATTTAAGGTAATCTTTACTGAAAGTTTACTGTATAATTTACAGGGACTCTTCCTCTCCATTTTTCACCCTGAATTAGTTAACTCTTGCCAAATAGGAATCTCTTCCTTCTGGAATGTAAATTATATTACTTTGCTGACACAGTAATCAGAAAGCAGTAAAGCAATTAATGCTGGTGGTTTCAGGATGAATACAAATCTTGTCCCAGATCTTCAACTGAGAAGAGAGCCTGAAGACAGACTTAGGCAAGAGCAGGCAGTCATGGCGACACATTTAAATATTAGACCTCACAGTGGTAAGGCTGGGAAGGCATGAATAGAATTGAAGTGGACTGTTTTAAATGTTCCCTTCTTAAATTACTTTGACTATAAATCCTTACAGACTACTGAAGGTTTCATTTAATGAAGACTTCATTTGGACAGCATACATTATTTTTTTTCCCCTTCACACTTCTGTCCATTTTTTAAAATCACAAATACATAAAGATGCCATAAGACTTCTCTTTGTTCTTTTCTTCTATCTAGATTTTTGACCTTTAATATTTAATTAACTGGATAATCTAAAATAATTACAAAACAAAATTCAATTTAAGAAATGAGTTAGCTGAGCACGAAGTCCCCAATGGAGGAGTTCGAGAAAAGTACTGAAGGAGCTGAAGGAGTTTGCAACCCCATAGGAAGAACAACAATATCAACCAATCAGACCCCCCAGAGCTCCCAGGGACTGAACCACCAACCAAAGAGTACACATGGAGGGACCCATGGCTCCAGCCCATATGTAGCAGAGGATGGCCTTGTCAGACATCAATAGGAGGAGAGGCCCTTGGTCTTGTTAAGGCTCAATTCCCCAATGTAGGGGAATGCCAGTGCGGTGAGGTGGGAGTGGGTGGGTGGAGGGAACACCCTCTTAGAAGCAGAGGGAGGGGGAATGGGATAGAGGGTTTCTGGAGGGAAGACCAGGAAAGGGAATAACATTTGAAATGCAAATAACAAAAATATCCAATAAAAAAGAAAAAAAAGAGAACGTTACATATAAAAACATAGCTGGAGATTCAAGGTACACTTTGTCCTTGAGTTATCCATAAAAAAAATGTCATCTTTACTAGTACGTTTTCCTTTGGTCTTTTATCCTAAACTACTAACAGAATTAATTGTGCATTATGAGACATATTATGTTCTGGTGGTTTTGAATTTGGACTTCTTGAATCATGACTTCTAGAGTTTAAAGTCAGGCTCTAGCACAGTCAACAATTAGACTTCTTTCAATGCATTGCTTGTTCTTCCTGTGCTTACATTCTTTCTCTTCTTTGTAAAATGTTAATCAATGGCTAAAGCTACAGTGAGAGTGCAACTTAAATTGTATAGTTAATGTTCCTAGACTAGTGCCTGACATGTAGTAAGGGACTCAATACCTCATGGCAGTAATGATGACATTGAAATATCATCATTAAGTAATATCATAAACATCTAATTGCTTATACCTACTCTTTATTTCTCTTGATATTGTAAGCTATTTAAGGACAGAAATCATGTTTTATTTATTTACCCACCCCTAGTAAATAGGTGTGTTTAATAGAATTATATATGTGTATATATTTGAGTTTATATATGAAATAAAATTACAGTATATATTATTAAGTATTATTAAAGGCAAATGTTTTAGTTCTGAGAAGGTAGAGATCATAGCAAGACTGAAAAATGAGCAAAGTAAGAAAATTTGAGATAATTCACTTATGTGGAACATCCAATACATCTAGCTCTCCTGCAAAACTGGATAGAAAATTAGCTAGATTTTACAAAATGAACACCAAAGCTAGTACACTCTTAGGAATTCTAGGAGTTTTTATTTTAGATATTTTAAATTTAATAATATTATTTTATTATTGAGAGGATTTTTTAAAAAAGACCTATTATTTATTTATATGAATACACTGTGGCTGTCTTCAGACATACCAGAAGAGGGCATCAGATCCCATTACAGATGGTTGTGAGCCACCATGTGGTTGCTGGGAATTGAACTTAGGACCTCTGGAAGAGCAGTCAGTGCTCTTAACCACTGAGCCATCTCTCCAGGCCCCATTATTGAGATGAATTTAGTTTCAAACATTTATTAACACACAAAGGGACTTTAATTTTTTAGTTTTTGAAATAAAATATAACTTCATCAAAGGACTTGTTTTTTTTGTTTTTTGTTTTTTTTTTTTTGTTTGTTTTTAGAAGAATAGTTTGAGAAATTAGTTGTAGTGAAATTGATGGTAGAGAGTAGCATTGAGCAAGGCTTTTAAATGTATATAACTGTCATTATAAAACAGACTAGAATGATAACAAAACAGTTTGAGGAAGATGAGTTCATTTGGAAATCTTATTCACATATTATTTATTTATTCAGTGTGTGTATGGATGTGTGTGTATCCATGTGTCACAGTGTAGCTGAGGTGGTCAGAGGACAACTGGCAGGAGTTGGTTCTTCCAATATGATGACTCAGGTCATTAGCCTTGACAGCAAGCATCTGTGCCCACTGAGGCACAACATGGGTTCCTTGTTCAATTTTGACAGTAATGTGTTTTTTTTTTCTTTTAAATTGTACAGTAATCAGTTATCCACATGGAAAGCTTTTCAGTCATGCTATATTTATGACATATATCATGTATTTTTTTTCAAATTCTTTCACAGTAACTGGAAAGAGTTGTGCATAGAAAGAGTATTCAAGATGACTTAAACTATCTGGCCAGAAGCCTACCATATGTGTGACAACTTATCTTAGCTCCTTTTTTCATGACAAACTATAATCCAGGCTCATATTTTTGCCATATATTTGGAAGTCTAGATTTGACTCACATAATTTAGGCATCTAAGTTACAACACTTTATCTTATGGAATGTACGAGTAACTTTTGTATTCATCATGTTATCATGATACCCAAAGGTACCACATGGTTTAGAAGGCTTGGGAATATCATCCATATTTGCGGGACCGAGCTATTTGGTAGTAGTAGTTGGTATAGCTAATTCTTGAACCTTGCTTCTCAGATTGAATTGTCCAGGACTGTAACTGACTAAGTTTGGCTCCTGGAATTCCAGATGCTCCGGTAATTATAGTACTAGACTACATCTTCTGTTCTCATTTGTCCTTTTAAAATACTTTCAGTCCTCATTTGGTCTCTTTCACGCAGTGTTTAGGGGTTATAAATTTCATGAGTAAAATTTAGTTTTAAGTGGAAGAAAATTTCAGTCTTACAACCATGGTACTAGTTAATCATAAGTTCATAAAAAAAGCTAACATACTGGGTCAGGGAGTCAGCATTAAAATGTGATGCATTTGGGGAAAATAAATTAAAAAGGTCTGGTAGAAAGCTTGCACTCTGGAGTTTTTTCCCCTGCCATCTGTCATCAGAGGCATAAACCTGTGCCCTTGTACGTACCCAATTGCAATGTATCTCTTCTATCTAAAGCCAGATAATTACAAGGTTCCATAGTCCCTTGGCAGATTGAATAAAGAGTTACTTTAATTTCTTTTCATAGGCTCTAGATGTATATTGTGCTCTATAAAGACACTGTACACAGTATGTAGTAAGGTGACTACAAGCGTTATATAAATTACTATCTATTTAACCAACTGTAACTGGCTTAAGAGCATTCAACATGTAGTTGACTTTAGTATGTTGAATGAACACTTGATTTCTATTATTACCTTCATTAAGAAGTATCAATTACAAATCAAGCAGTAGATAATTATTAGATGTTTTTGGCTCAACATAAATGATGTAAAATCATTGGAAAAGAGGAAAGACCGTTAGCCCATTGTCATTATTTATAATCTCATTACCATTAACTCATTAGCATTATTTATGAGAAATATATTACAGAGCAGTGAGAAATGTACTGGCAGGTAAAGAGATAGCCTCTCTAGTTAAGCGGTCTTTCATATAACTTCTAGGAAAAATGGAAAAAAGGCATTTGTGAAAGGTTTTATTTCAAAGGGAAGGTCTTTGTGAATAATGATTTTTTTTCCTCTTAAAAATTTTTCTGCTGAACAAAAGAATCTCAAACCAGAAAAGAATCCAGAGATAGAAAGTAAGAGATGTTTAGCA
Organism: Mastomys natalensis; assembly: GCA_021653895.1. Lineage (NCBI taxonomy): Eukaryota > Metazoa > Chordata > Mammalia > Rodentia > Muridae > Mastomys > Mastomys natalensis. Next base: position 34,917 of record JAJTUV010003518.1, read on the forward strand.
GGAGCTTGGGTTGGTAGCTTCATGGTACGATGAACACCTAGTTGCCTATAGGGCAAGAGGTCTTGGGTTTGATTCCAGACACAATAAACCCCCAAATCAACCAACTAAAATAGATTGTTTATCAAGCTGCTTTAGTGGAAGATGAAATGAGGTTATTCAACAAAAATTGTGAGTTTTAATTTCAAGTGAAACAATACATCATTTTAGACATGACAGACATAGACATTATCTTAGCTGCCTCTTAGTACTTTTACATATAATTTAAGACCATTTAAAATTTATAGTGTGTTCATTTAAATAACTAATTTAAAATTTAAAATTTCTCATGGTATGAGAAACAATAGATAGGAATTTTCACAGCACCCCATGGCTCCACAAATTCTAATTGATGGTGGCAATACAAAGAAGGCAATCAAAATAATTTAAGGGCTTGAAAAATGCAAGGATTAACAAAGATTAATGTAGCGCCCCTTGCTTTTTTTCAAGGGAGAAGGACATGGGATTACTTGGTTGGTAGCTTCAAGTTTAGAAATCATTTGATTGAGAAGAGATAAGCATTAGTGAACAGTAGTTTTTAAAAGAAAGAACAAGATGAAATATTATTGTATGATAAACTAAACAATTTTAAATTTAAAATGTTCAGTATTCAATTCCCAGCCCTTGCCTAAATGTTGTTCACAAATTTTAATTGTTAGGTTTTTTTCTGCACTGTGGTAAACATAGTATGGTAAATATATGTGTTCACCACCGAAGTAAGGATATAGAACATTTCTATGACATAAACGTATCTCCTTGTGTTTATTTTCTGCATCAAATCTCTGAATCACTGTCCCCAAGCAACCACTTCTCTTTTTTGTCACTAGAGAGTAGATGTGTCTTTAAAAGAGTTTCAAACTTAAGTATCACTAGGATATCTGAATTCCAGTAGCCTTTAAGCAGGTCCTATGTAGTTCCTGATCCTAGAGCCTTGGTGTGAGCCTCTGTTTCCAGACACTAGACAACTTTTTAAATACATCTGCGCCCCACCCCCCGCCCACAATGTTGTACTAAATGAAAATAAGGCTTTTTGTGGCAAAAATTATCCCTTAGATGAGATGTGATCCCAAAGGTGTTGAAGTGGGAGAAATACCTTTTCCCAGCTGTGATAAAGGTCTGCAAAGGCCTTTACACATGTAGAGTAGGCTTTCAGTATTGAAAACACTGTAGCTGTGTTTCTCATGCTGACTTTGTCTTCATTGCTCTGCCAGAGCTGTGAGTGGGTTTATCTTTGAATCTTCATGTAAGAAATGTAAGCTTGCTGAAGGCAGAGTCTCACAAGAATGTGAGTTTCTCTAACTCCTAGGAATTTTTTGCTCTCGTCTTAGTCCAACCCTCAGTACCCCCCAACCTGTCAAAACTACCATTGTTCCTACTAGTTTTGGGGTCCAGTATCCCCTTCCAGATAAGCATATTTAGCTATGTCATTCTGGATGTGCCTATTTCTCTATATTTCAAATTGATGACTTGCCCTGTGACCTTAGCCCCCTAATGGATTTGTAAAGTCTCTTGATTTTTAGTTTGTCCAACACTGTCTTGTTGAAAGGATGGTAGTGATGGCTTTTAAGCTCTTTACATGTTGGAGCTCAAACTAGATCTCTTCCATCTTGATTTTTGAAAGTTATTTTTGTTAAGTGTATAATCCCAAATCTTCCAATGCTTTAAAGACATACTTCTATTGCCTTTAGGCTTGAATAAATTTTAATAAGCAATTTGAAGTGTTATTTTTGTTCTTTGATAACCAATGAACAGTTTGCTTGCTCTGTTATGGTTCGGTTTAGTATTTTTTCTTTATTGTTTCTTTACAGCAATTTGATTATGGTATGTCTTTGTCTGGTTTTCTTTTTTGTTTATCCTCCTTACAATTTGTTTCTGTGTATTAGAGGTTGCATAATTTTAGAAAACTTTCAGCCATTACTGAATAATTTTTATATTCGTCCTTCTATGACTTTTCTTTCTTTAATGTGAATTACTGTTAATGTATTAAGCTGCTCAATATTATTTGATGGGTCACTGAGTTTCAACTTGTTTGTCAGTTTTCTGGTTACATTTCAATTTAGATACTTTACTTTTCTGCACATTTGGATTTATCCATCAAATCTAATTTATATTGTATTTGGTCTTATTACTATCTTTTTTTTTTTCAATTTTACTTTTGTCTTAATTTTGCTATAAAAATTCCCATGTATTTTTTTAAAAAAAATCTTTGAAGAAAATGATGCTGCTGATAAAAAAGTTTTAAAAACCTTAAGCAAGGAGAAAAAACTAAGGAAAATAGAAGACATTATAGCAAAACAAATGTAGAACTTTATTCCAATATCACTGTATTTAAATATGCTAATTTAATACCTTTGCATATGTGTTATATCTTAAATATGCTAACTGTGAAGCTTGTCCTAGAAGGTATATGCAAGGCTGATAGAGATAGAAAAATGGCAATGGTGAGAGGTGAACATTTGCTTTCCATATTAGAGAAACATGACAGATCCTAAATGAAGTAGAAGACTGATTCTTGATATTCAGAATGGAGACAGTTCTTCATCAAGACTTAAATTCATTTCATTAATGTTTAGCGTGAGAAGGCAGAAAAAAAGTAACTTCTGGGGGGAGACTGAAATTGCCCAATGCTCCAATTACTTTTACTATGATGTGAACTCACATCTCATTAAAAAAAAAAAAAAAACATGAAAAAAGTATTTTCTTTATCTGCCTGGCAGATGCGTTTCAATTACAGTTGGTAGGGTTTGATAACAAATGCCTTTAATGATCTGCTGCCATTCAGGGTTCTGCAAAGAATGCTTTTTAATGTCACAGGTGCTAGAAGCAGGATTTTTCATAACAGTCTTCCTAGTATTTGAGATGTGATTTTTAAAATTATTACATTTATTCTTTTCCTCTCCTTTCTTCTTTCCCTCTCTCGCTTCTCTATGTCTGCACACACACATGCATGCACACACACACACACACACACACACACACACACAGAGGAAGGTCAGAGAACAACTTGTACAAGACAGTTCTTTCCTTTCACCATGTAGATGCTGAAATAGAACTCATGTCTTCAGGGTTGAAAGCATCACCTTTACTGTTCCCCCTCCCCGTTATCTTAGCAGCCCAGAGATATGATCTTATCTGTTGTGGTGTGGCACATGTGTTGAAATACTTGGATTTTCAGCCCATCCACACAGGTCCTTTATCCCTTGTTCCTTGTCCCTTATGCTCTTTCTTAGGACTTTTATCAGTGAGAAACTTGCATAATGGCATTCGTTCTCTCAACATCTACCACTCTGTGCTATAGTGTGCTAAATGAAAGACCCAAATCACTGGGACAGATGAGATTATCATCTATATTTTTAGAGACTCCAATCAGGAGGAACTTAGTTTTGGGACCCCTCCAAAAGTGATATTTCTACTCTGAGGGACCTATGAAAGAATCTTTGCTTCAACATACCTCTTATTCTGTTTCTGCATTCAGGATATTAAGGACAGTTAGGATGACCTCAGCCTTATTTAAAGAGGAGAGACGGCTCAGGTTGAGAGCTCCATCCTCCCCAAATCTTTATAAACACTAAACTTAAGTCTTGAGCTCTACTTGAATTCTTCTTATTTTTTTAAAGCTGAGACAAAAAGAAAGATGATTTATTATAATAAGTCATGCTTGGTCACAAATGAGATCAAAACTAGACCAGAATACCACAAGTTGAGGGCAGTGGGCCAGCAGGATTGTTTTGGTTGTAAGGAAGGCCCTTAGTTTCTCAAGTGGTCTCAGCAAGCAGATGGTGATGTCCCAGATTCACCTTATTGCTAACAGTAGAATACAGTCCAACAACTTGTACCAGTGTCCAAGCCTTCAGCACCCCTTACCTCTGCTCCTCCAGCTTTCATGGGTACACAGGCTAATTTACTTGGACTTCTGCTCCATCTTTTTTCTCTTGTGCTCCAGTCTGCACATTCACTTGCTCCCTTTGACTCTGATGGTACAGGAAGTTCAAGGAAGATGTTGCTAAGGCCAAGAGCTATTTGCATTATCTAATTTACGTACTTTATCTCCAGGCCTTTGTTTGAGATAAATTCCTATAACGTTGACACATTTTTTTTCTAAATTTAACTTAATGAATGTTTTGATTCTGAAATCTATTTTAGATTCATTCTTCTGTGTCTCAAGCTTGAGTCCTTTGGTAATTTTTCCACTTTGCATGTATTAGGGCTTAATGCCTGCCAGGAATAGTAAAATAATATTTATTTTGTTATGAAAAATGAAATGATAAAATGAGTTTTATATATTCTATTCTGCCCATGCAAACATATCTTTAGGGTAATCACTTTTATGTTTATGAAAATTCATGTTGTATGCAGGTAATATTTTTGAAATATCATAGTGTATGTTTGAATCATAATATAATATAAATAATTCAAAATAAGGCCAAATGCACTAATTTTTTCTAATTATTTAGAATTCCTTTAGGAGACGTTTTTTATTAGCTAAGGACAGTTTAAATATCATTTATCATGAAATTATTGTGGTAAATGTATGTTCAGTTTAAGAGATTTGTGGGAATATTGTCAGTTTAAGAAATAAATGTGTTTTGACATTGTTTTGGTTTAAATATCTTCCTCTATAGATATAGAAGAAATATAGAAAAATACATTTAGTTGGCATTTGGGGAAGAAATTATTTCCTTCCCTATGCTCTATAAGCAAAGAATTCAAGATAATAATAATAATAATAATAATAATATGCTTAGGTATTAAAATTTTATTAGAATCTGATTACTTACTAATTCAGGGCAAATGAGATCTATATATCGTTATTTGTAGCTTGGAATCTTTTATAAGAAAGTCTCATGTAGTGAGCACATTGTCCATTCAGTAAATGAGCAGTGATTATCGGGGAGATGACTGTGATTTATAAGCTTACTTTCTTCATTTTACTTTACATGTGCCAGACACTGACTCATACAACAGAAAAACAAAACAAGCCTAATTTCCAGAATTTAAACACATTATTTATCATTGTTGTTCACAACAGAAAGTTATGATGTATAGAACTTTGAATATATAGCAGATAAGTTTTTTTTTTTAAATTTTCAAAGTGGTAGGTAAACTATTTTATGAGAAGTTAGAGGATAATCTCTGGCTTCAGTGTATTCTACCCTGCCAGAATTTAAAACTTCTACCCAGATAGAGAAGAAGTAATATTAATTTTATTGTAGGAGAAATTATTTTCTTGGAAGTGGCTCCACTTTATCCTAAAATACATCCTCTTTAGATAAGTGTGACATCTACAGTAACATGCAGAATTTTCTCTCTTTAGTCTTTGTGGAGGAAAAGATCCTATGTGATGAGTAATCAGGGAGCCTGACTGCCACCAACTTACCACTTCTCAGTTTCCCATCAATCGTTTTTGGTGGCTTCAGATATCAAAAGAATTGATTAGATTGCTACAGTTTTTTTCTACATGCAAAGTTAAGTGGAGAGTTTGGCACAATTACTCTGATTGTTGAGAGGCAGTAAAACATAGCTTGGGCCCTGTAGCTAGATTGCATGGATTCTGATCACATCTATACCAGTGTGGTCCTGAGTAATTTATTTAACCTCTCTGGGCTTGGTTTCTTCAACTGTAAAAACAGTAATGGTAATATTATCTAGATAATCTAGATAATTCTATGACTCATAGAATTAAATGAATTCATATAATAAATAGAATAGTGTCAAACACATAATGACCTCTGAATAATTGCTAGTTATTACTATGGTTCAGGTAAATGACTTTCAAGTTCACATTCTGGGAGTGATTTTCATTGATCAATTAATGTAAATTACTGTTAAAATTTAAACATTTAAAAACATTTGGAAACAGTCCACTGAATTCTGTATAATGGAGAGGGAACATGGGGAGAAAGAAACCCATCCTTTCAGAAGATTGTTTTGAAGGTGACAAATGAGTTTATATATCATTTCTGTTCCTTGCTGTTAAGAGAAATTTGGAATACAATGTAATCATGTAAAGACCCACTTTTCCTATATGCTAACTGAAGGCAATGTTGTCTTGCAGTGCTGTGAGAGTTTATAACATGCATGTAAAGTCTTTATTATAACACTTGTGAATAAGAGGAACCAAGATATAATTTAGCAGTTGGTTCCAATCAGCTTACTGACTGGAATTCCATCTGTTCTAACCACTTCCTTTCCTTTTCTGCCCTCCTCCTACACTGTTTTCTTCAGCCAATACTCTTTCTTATCTCTCTTCTGCCACTTCATATAACTGTGGAGGGTACATCCAGAGGGAAAATATATCAAGCCGCTGTCATACCAGCAGCAAGGATACTTTGGATGTCAATATTGGTCAAAGTCAGTTATTTGAGTGAGCAGAAGCTGCTGACTTTTATTTACAGGAGTGAGAGCTCAGGATACCAAATAGAATTGTAAGAGCAAGGAATATTTCCAGTTATTTAAAATATTTAATTCTATCTTATGTGTACAGGTGGTATGGGTGTTTTACCTGACTGTATGTCAGTGTATAACATACATGCAGTGTCAGCAGTGTCTAAATGAAGGCATCAGATCACCTGGAGCTGGAGATCCAGATGATTGTGAGCTGCCATGTTGTTGCTGAGAATTTGACCTGGGTCCTCTGCAAGAGCAGCCAGGGTTCTTTTAAAAAATTACCAGTTTTATTGTTTCTTTGTGAGTTTCACATCAAACATCCCAGTCCTACTCATCTCCCTGTCTTCTCACATCTACCCTTTGCCCTTGCAACAGCCCTCCCCCCCCAAAAAAAATCTCCTCACAATCACCATCATCATCATCAGCAGCAGCAGCAGCAGCACCAACAATAGCAAACAAACAAAGCATAGAAAAGATCTCATCATGGAAGCTGTAGTCTATCACAGTATGCCCCACAGTATATACTTCTGTTCACACATTTTCACTTGTAAAGGTTCATTGGAATGAGTCATTGGTCTACTTAGAGGTTTCTTGCTTCTGTGACACCATCAATACTGTATCTTCATCGGGACTCCTCCCTCTTATCCTGTTGTTGTCCTGCATCATGGAGATCCTGCAACTTTGGGTCAGCCCATTCACTCACCCCAACTGTTCAAAAATGATGTCGATTTAGGGGTGGGCCATCTTAGAGCCCTGAATTTGGGCCTGTATGGTAGCAGAGCTGGTCAGCCCACTGGCTCTCCCTTATCCACACCACAATGGGAAGCTCTCCAACACTGCTCTGTCTAGGTCACTTAATGCCACCATCAGCTGGAGGCAGAGTTGGCTCTCCTGCTCTCAAAGGCAGCTAACCTGTACCCTTAACTCCAGCTCCAGCTCTAGCTCCAACTCCACTATGCTGCCCAGGCAAGACACAGGGCCCAGAGGGACAGGGACACAGCTCTTTTACTTTTACATCCTTGGGTCTGGCTCACCCATGCCTTCACCATTAGGGTCAGCTCCACTGTGTTGCCCAGGCAAAGTGCAGGACCTCCTCAGTGCTGCAGGCAGCAAGGGACAGGGTCAGCTCATCGGGTCTCATGAGCCCCAGGGCCAGCTCTCCCAACTGCTGCAGGTTGTGAAGGGCAGGGATTATGTATCACCTCTGTACCCATGCCAGCTCATGGCAGAGAAGTAACTGGGTAAGCTCTCCAGTGCTCTTGACCTCCGGTCTGACTCACTTGCACTCGCTACTACCAGGGTAGGCTCTACTGTGCTGTACAGGTGAGGTGCAGGGTCTGCTCTCAGTAGCTGGTGAGGGGCAGGGATAGCTTTTAGGAGATAATGACCCTGTGGGCAAAGGGGTAGGGGCATCACCTCTATTACCTCTGTGCTTCTGCCACTCCAGGGCAGATGAGTGGCATTGTTGGCTCTCCCAAACTCATGCCCTTGGGGCCCTGCTCACTGCCCCTGCGACCCCCCAAAAACCCCAGAGCCTGTGGGACTGCGTAAGGGTATCCTGGTTCTTGGCTGGGCATGGGCTAGAACCCCGAGACTCCAAGGGAGAAACAGCAGGAGTTTGGCCAAGTCCCCAGAACCCAGGGTCCTCACAAGCAGTCTAATCTCCATGGACCTACCTTGTTCAGTCACGTAGGCCATTACAGCCCCTCCCAAAGTGCACAGGTAGAGGGTGTGACTACAGGCCTCAGGCCCTAGAGATTTACATACTAATGAAGGCCAGAGGGCAGAGCCAATTAAACCATCCCCAGAACCTCCCCCTTTCTCCCTCCCTACTTAACTCAGGTCTACCCTGAGTTTGGGGGGTACATCCAGATCCATCCACCATCCGCCATGACAATAAACCCTTTTGGAACCAAGGACTTCCTCGTATCATTTGGGGCCTGTCATCGCAGAAGCTTCCAGCCTCCGGAACTTCAGACTTTCACCACCGCCACCCGCCCCACATCGGGCATCCTCCTCCATCGCTGCAGCCCCCCTTTTCCCACAAGAGCCATCTCCACAGTGTTGCCTGGGGTTGCTCTCCTGAATGCTATCAGTGGTGAGAGATAGGCCAGCTCATCCAGTGGGGGGTAGGGTCAGTTTTGTACATCCTCTGGATGTCCTCAACAAGGGATATCCCCATGTTTTCTAGTAGTAATATAAGCCACAGACATTGAGACCGACCCTTGCCACTGTGTAGCTACAGACTCAGACATGGCCTTTAGCAGCTGCTCAGCCTGAGACATCACAATGCCTCCACATAGTGGGGCAGGCCACTCACAACAAGTCACTCCTCCTACCATTCGAATCTCGTGTTTCATCTCTCTTCACAATGCTCAAACTGCTCCACTTCTCTTTCTCCCCCATCTAACCACCAAATACTTGTTTGTGGTGGCTCCAGCTACAGGCTGGCCACATGGCTGGTGGGCTCTTCGGTGATATCCTTTATCCATGCTGCATGTTGTGTCAGCAAGCAGGTGTCTATGGCCCACTTGTGCCATGTCCTAGAGGGCAGGTTTGTGGGTGGCATGGCAATCCTCAAGTCTCCCTCCTCCTGCCCAGTCCTGCCTGGTTTTGATTTTTATGAGTCCTAGGCATGAAACAGTTTTGTCCACCAAGCCAGGCATCAATCTAGGATGAACATATAACTGCCATCTGCTCTACCCCTGACTGATAAGAGCACCACCACCAAGACTCGTCTCTTTGCTCATTGACAGGAGCTTGCAGCCCATGCTCTTAACTATGATTCATCTCTCCAGCCCTTAGGTTTCCAATTTTGGGGGTTCCAATATATTGTTCATATTTTCAAAGCAAAATCAACAAAATATAAGTGATAAAAATCCGCATTTATTCAACATCTACTCTGCACTATATTTTTTATAGATATCTTAATTATGGTTTTATTGCTGTGAAGAGACACCATGACCATGACAACTCTTATAAAGGACAATGTTTAACTGGAGCTTGCTTACAGGTTCAGAGATTCAGTTCATTATCATTATGGCAGGAAGTATGACAGCATCCAGTTAGGCATGGAACTGGAAGAGCTGAGAATTCTACCTCTTGTTTTTGAAGGCAGCTAGGAGAAGACTGACTCCCACGTGGCTAGGAGGAGGGTCTCAAAGCCCACCCCCACAGTGACACACTTCCTCCAATAAGGCCATACCCACTCCAACAAGGCCACACCTACTAATAGTGCAAATCTAATTGGGCCAAACTTAATCAAACAACCACAATAGAGTAGGATTAATTTTTCTGAATGTTAAAAATAATCAAATTGAGGTTTGTAAAACTATAAAATGTGTCTAAAGTAGAGTTAGCAGATGAAATAGAGATATAAAATCTGGTTTGTCTAGTTTAGGAACCTATATCAAGAATATTGACACTCTGGTTTCTCTTCAGCTCATATAAATCCCTTTCCTCTTAAGAGGATATGGACAGAAACCAAGGATAAACTCAAACACTACATTGTTAGGAGAGGATAGAGATCTAGGATGACCTGATCCTGTGCCATGATAGTACTCTAGAGAACCATGAATTCCCATAGGTTAATGTCATTGTCTGTCTTAAAGGCTGAGTGACTCTGAAGGAGAAAGCAAGTGATAGAGGAAGGGAGAGTCCAGGAAAAAAGATGCCATCATTACTAAATTTTGTTTCTAAAGTTTCATATTTAGTCCCCTTCCCCATTTCCCCATGTTTTTTTTTTTTTTAAGTACTACACACTTAACACTATTCCCATTACATACATAATTTACTGTAGGAAGACTGATTTTTTAGGATGGTAAAGTCAGCATATGGTTTCACCAAATTGGTTTCTCTCTAAGGCTGCCTCAAAGCCAAAATACTTTACACTGCATCCCATGATTTGATTTGTAACATCTTAAAAGTATAGATCAGATGGTTTGTTTAATGTCAAGCAAGAAGAAAATGGACTGTAAATAATTTTATATTTTCTATTATCAGACAATAAGCTATTTGTTTGGTTTTTTTAAAAATCATTTTATTTAGTTTGAAGATGTTTCCTTGGACCCCAAAATAGCCTTGGGTCAGGCATGGAGCTCATTATATTGTCAAAATTTGTGGGCAGAGATATAAAGTTAAATTTTACATACTCAAAGAAAAATGCTCATACTTCTTATTGGCTGTTCATCTGACACAATTTGGATTGGAAAATTTGTTTATCAGCCCTTTTCACATCTAAAATCTTCTCATGATATTTAGTAGTATTTAAGAGTCTCAGTGAGTTGTGTCAGACATGTAAACTCAGCTTCATATAAAACCTTAGAATGTTTTTTTTTTGGTTTTGAGTTTTTAATTTAATTACATGTAAAATACTTTTAATTAAAATATAACTTCATCACTTACCTCTTCTGCTTCCTCCTCCAACCCCTCCCATTCCCTCCATCCAATACCTCCCATGTTCTCTAATTCATTACCTCACAAATTTATGACCTCATTCTCTTTATTATTGTTAAATATATAGTATGTGTATATAAAAACACATTCACAAGTATATAAATACTGCACACTATTCCAGATTTTGTTGTTTGTGTGCAAATGATTTCATCTTCTCTCAGCAGTCATCAGTTACTTATAGATCTTTGTCTAGTGATGCACCCCTGCAGTAAGGTTCTACCCCCATTTTGTCATTAGCATATCTATTGTTATCATTATCATTCAGGATTTTTTTAGACAGCCATTTCTAAGAGAGACAGTGTCATAGCAGACTTCCTGGTCTTCTGGTTCTTATAATCTTTCTTGCCCCTTTTCCACAATGTTTCCTGAGCCTCAGGCACATTGGGGCTGGTCTCCTCATGGTTCATTGATCTCTGAATTGTGTCCATTGTGTTTTCTTTGCTTGTCTCCATTTGTAATAAAGATAACCTTCTTTGAGCTACATTTATCTGGGAGTCTAAGGATAAGTTTTAGAATCGAGTTAAGAATTATGCTTGTCTAGGAAATTAGGCAATAGTAGGGTCTATTCTAAGACCCATCTCTGGGTCTACTATCTCTGAGTAGTCGGCTATTTTTCTAGTACCAGGCATGGTTTCCCTCCTAATGTGTGGGCATTAAGTCCAATTAGACTGCTGTTGATTACTGTCAACATATGAGTTGCCATTATTGTACCTTTAGAAATATCATGTCCTGCTGCCTTGTGGCTCATAGACATAACAGCTGAATATGATTATGGATTGCTTTCCTCTCTTGGCAGCTTGCATACTACTTTTTGACATTTTGATATTGTGGAAGCTTGTTTACTACAAGTAGTCTTTTATAGTAGATCCAGTTTGAATCATCTAAGTCCTCTGCAGTATCTTCAGCAATAGGGACTTATCATGAACCTCTAAGAGAAAACCAAGGGCAATAGCAATAGCCTATATTGTTTTGAAAATCACTAGGACTACCCTGACCAACAAGAGAAAAGGAGATTTTTTCATGCCTGGTACTGGGTTTTTTATTAGATGGCTTATGACTCCCTTAAAGTGTGTGTGTATATGTATGTGTGTGCATTTGTGTATATTTTAAATATATACATATATATGTATGTACATTATACACAAACATATATGTGTGTGTATATACTTCTTTTAAGCACATATATGCATATATATATATATATATATATATATATATATATATATATATATAAATTTTATGTGAATATAAAACACAATTCCTTGTGGCTTTGTGAGGCTTTGTATATGCTAGGCCGGGGGAGCACCACTATTAGGAGGTGTGGCTTTGTTGGAGTAGGTGTGTCACTGTGAACGTGGGCTTTAAGACCCTCATCCTAGGTGCCTGGAAGTTAGTATTCTGCTATCAGTCTTCAGATGAAGACGTAAAACTCTCAGCTCCCCCTGCACCATGCCTGCCTGGATGCTGTCATGTTCCTACCTTGATGATAATGGATTGAACCTCTGAACCTGTAACCCAGCCCCAGTTAAATGTCATCCTTATAACAGTTGCCTTGGTCATGGTGTCTGTTCACAGTAGTAAAACCCTAACTAAGATAGGCTTTATCAGACAACCTTGATGTTATCTGTCCCCATCCTTCCCTCTTTTTCCTCCTGTATTGACTTTTCTCTTTCTCCTCAGTTGGAGCCCCCTCCCAGTTATTCTGCTTTTCATTTCATATTTTCTGTTTCCTGCTATTCCATTCCCACACAACCCCCCTCTAACTTTAGTCCCTTTGTGTTTCTCTGAATTCTGTAGTTATTCCATGTTATATACTTCCACCTGAAGACTTGGGCTAGGAACCACAGATGAATGAGAACATGTGGTATTTGTCTCTCTGGGTCTGGTTACCTCATATAATATTCCATTCATTTACCTGCAAATCTCAGTTTTCTTTGCTGTTGCATAGCATTCTATAGTTTGAGTGGACCACACTTCCATTATCCACTCATCTGCTGAAGGATTTGTAGGTTGTTTACATTTCCTAGCTATTGTGAATAGAGAAGCAATGTACTTAACCTTTTCAGACAGAATTTTCCCTGAACCCGTAACTTACTGTTTTGGCTAGACTGTCTGGCCAGTAAGTTCCTGGGACCCATTTTTCTCTGCTGTACTCATTGCTCAGGTTACAGATGCATACCAGCATGCCCTAATTTTTTATGGGATTGATGGGAATCTGAACTCAGGTCCTCATGCTTACATGGCAAACACCTTCTCACTGAGCTTTCTCTTAGCCCACACTGAGATAGTCTTAGAAGATGTTTTTCACATACTTTACGTGCATACATTTAATTATTTCAATGTAATTTAATATCTACATAAGCAACTATAAAAGTAAATGTATGTTTTTAACCAGAATCTGGTTCTTTGAGAAAATCAACAAGATAGATAAACCCTTAGCCAGACTAACCAGAGGGCACAGAGACATTATCCAAATTAATGAAATCAGAACTGAAAAGGGAGACATAACAGAAACTGAGGAAATTCAAAAAAATCATCAGATCCTGCTACAAAGGCATATACTCAACAAAACTGGAAAATCTGGATGAAATGGACAATTTTCTAGACAGATACCAGGTACCAAAATTAAATCAGGATCAGATAAACCATCTAAATGGTCCCATAACCCCTAAAGAAATAGCAGCAGTCATTAAAAGTCTACCCACCAAAAAAAGCCAAGGACCAGATAGTTTTAGTGCAGAATTTTATCAGACCTTCAAGGAAGACCTAATACCAATTCTCTTCAAACTATTACACAGAATAGAAACAGAAGGAATACTACCCAATTCGTTCTATGAAGCTACAATCACACTCATACCTAAACCTCACAAAGACCCAACAAAGAAAGAGAACTTCAGACCAATCTCCCTTATGAATATTGATGCAAAAATACTCAATAAAATTCTCGCAAACCAAATCCAATAACACATCAAAACAATCATCCATCATGATCAAGTAGGCTTTATCCCAGAAATGCAGGGATTGTTCCATATTTGGAAATCCATCAATGTAATCCACTATATAAACAAACTCAAAAAGAAAAAAAGAAAAAGAAAAACCACATGATCATCTCACTAGATGCTGAGACAGCATTTGACAAAATTCAACATCCCTTCATGTTAAAAGTCTTGGAAAGATCAGAAATTCAAGGCCCATACCTAGACATAGTAAAAGCAATATACAGCAAGCCAGCAGAAAACATCAAACTAAATGGAGAGAAACTTAAAGCAATCCCACTAAGATTAGGGACTAGACAAGGCTGCCCACTCTCACCCTATCTATTCAATATAGTACTGGACGTCTTAGCCAGAGCAATTAGACAACAAAAGAAAGTAAAAGGGATAAAAATAGGAAAGGAAGAGGTCAAAATTTCACTATTTGCAGATGATATGATAATATACATTAGTGACTCTAAAACTTCCAGCAGAGAACTCCTAAACCTGATAAACAACTTCAGCAAAGTGGCTGGATATAAAATTAACTCAAACAAATCAATAGTCTTCCTCTACTTGAGGGATAAACAGGCTGAAAAAGAAATTAGGAAAATGACACCCTTCACAATAGTCACAAATAATATAAAATATCTTAGAGTGAATCTAACCAAGCAAGTGAAAGACCTGTATGACAAGAACTTCAAGTCTCTGAAGAAAGAAATCGAAGAAGATCTCAGAAGATGGAAAGATCTCCCATGCTTGTGGATTGTCAGGATTAATTTAATAAAAAATGACCATCTTGCCAAAAGCAATCTACAGATTCAATCCCCATCAAAATTCCAAATCAATTCTTCATATAGATAGAAAGAGCAATTTGCAAATTCATTTGGAATTAACAAAAATCCCAGGATAGCGAGAACTATTCTCAACAATAAAAGAACTTCTGCGGGAATCACCATCCCTGACCTCAAACAGTACTACAGAGCAATAGTGATAAGAACTGCATGCTGTTTGTACAGAGACAGGCAGGAAGATCAATGGAATAGAATTGAAGATCCAGAAATGAACCCACACACCTATGGTCTCTTGACCTTTGACAAAGGAACTAAAACCATCCAGTGGAAAAAAGACAGCATTTTCTTTTTTCTTTTTTTTTTTTTTTTTCACTCCTAAGAGCTTGATTTTATTTCATCATCTGACCACCAGAGGCTACAAAGTTTCTGTCTTCACAGTTGCTCACTGGACAGGGTGGACACCTCTGGACAGTACAGATGATTCTGAGGTCTCTGGCCTCCATCCTGGTTCACTGGCTATCTAGGTCGTCACTTGAGGTACTGCTGGTACTGCTCTCCTCGCTTTTGTCAAGATCATCTTGTACATCCTGGTTAAGCTTCTCGTTTAGCCGATGGTAAAGGCCCAATTTTTGTGGTTTTCTTTCTTTCTTCACCTTAACCAAGGGAGTCTGAGCTCTTGGGGGAGTGGCTTTTTCACGCAGGCTTGATCGAATCTCTTCATTACCACAGGTTTCTTAGTTACCTTGACCTTATATTTTGATTTCTCATCCTTCTTCCCAGCTTGGGTGGTGGTACCTTTTGATTCAGTCATGTGAAATTCCTGTAATTTTGTACTGATTACACCCATTTTGGTGTTTCTTGGGAATTTAGCCAGGACCTCCAGACCTTTCCACTGATATTCCTCTTGCTGGATCAAAAGACAGCATTTTCAACAAATGATGCTGGTTCAATTGGAGGTCAGCATGTAGAAGAATGCAAGTCAATCCATTCTTATCCCCTTGTACAAAGCTCAAGTCCAAGTGGATAAAGGACCTCCACATAAAACCAGATACACTGAAACTAATAGAAGAGAAGGTGGGGAAGACCCTTGAATACCTAGGCACAGGGGAAATGTTCCTGAACAGAACACCAATGGCTTATGTTCTAAGATCTAAGAATTGACAAGTGGGACCTCAAAAAATTGCAAAGCTTCTGTAAGGCAAAGGATACTGTCAACAGGACAAAACAGCAACCAAAAGATTGGGAAAAAATCTTTACCAATCCTACATCTGATAGAGGGCTAATATCTAATATATACAAAGAACTCAAGAAATTAGACTCCAGACAACCAAATAACCCTATTAAAAATCGGGTACAGAGCTAAACAAAGAATTCTCAACTAAGGAAACTCAAATGGCTGAGAAGCACCTTAAGAAATGTTCAACATCCTTAGTATCAGGGAAATGCAAATCAAAACAATGCTGAGATTCCACCTCACAGGAGTCAGAATGGCTAAGATCAAAAACTCAGGTGATAGTAGATGTTGGCGAAGATGTGGAGAAAGAGGAACACTCCTCCATTGTTGGTGGGATTGCAAGATGGTGCAACCACTCTGGAAAACAGTCTGGCATTTCCTCAGAAAATTGGACATATCATTACCTGAGGACCCAGCTATACCACTCCTGGGTATACACCCAGAGGATGCTCTAACATATAACAAGGTCATATACTCCACTATGTTCATAGCAGCCTTATTTATAATAGCTAGAAGCTGGAAAGAACCCAGATGTCCTTCAACAGAGGAATGGATACAAAAATGTGGTACATTTACACAATGGAGTATTACTCAGCTATTAAACACAATGAATTCGATAAATTCTTATGTAAATGGATGGAACTAGAAAATATCATCCTGAGTGAGGTAACCCAATCACAAAAGAACACACATGGTATTCACTCACTGATAAGTAGATATTAGCCCAAAAGCTTGAAATGCCCAAGATTCAACTCACAGACCACATGAAGCTCATGAAGAAGGAAGACCAAGTGTGGGTACTTCAGTCCTTCTTAGAAGGAGTAACAAAATACTCAAGGGAGCAAATATGGAGACAAAGTGTAGGACAGAAACTGAAAGAGGGGCCATCTGGAGACTGTTCTACCTGGGTATCTATCCCATGTGCAGTCACCAAAGGTAGACGCTGATGTGGATTTCAGGAAGTGCATGCTGACTGGAGCCTGATATAGCTGTGTCCTTAGAGGTCTGCCAGAGTTTGACATATTCAGAGGTGGATGCTCACAGCTAACCATTGATCTGATCAAGGGGTTCCCAATGGAGGAATTAGAGAGAAGACTGAAGGAGCTAAAAGAGTTTGTGGCCCCATGAGGAGAGCAACAATACCAACCAACCAGAGCTCCCCAGGGTCTAAACCACCAGCCTGGTAGCACATAGGGAGAGACCCATGGCTCCAGCTGTATATGTAGGGGAGGATGGCCTTGTCGGGCACAGGTGGGAGAGGAGATCCTTGTTTCCATGAAGGCTAGACATCGTGGGGGGGGGGATTTGAGGGTGGGGAGGTGGGAGTGTGGGGGTAGGTGGGGGCACATCCTCATAGAAGCAGGAGGAGGAGGGATGAGATGGGGGTTCCTGGGCAGGTGGGGAATGGGGTAAGGGGATAACATCTGAAATGTAAATAAAATATCCAATAAAAAAGGTCAAATAAAACAACTATTTAAAAAAGTAAATGTTTGTTTTAAATTATATCACTTGAGCAATAAATATTTGTAGAGTAGCAATAGTTCTTCACTGAAGTCTACTTTAGAAATTGCTGCATTGTATTTCAGTGAACTCATACTGATGGACATTTATATTGCTTTTCACTTTCTACTCCTATGCATAATATTAAGATAAATATATTTTTCTATTTATTAATTCATTTATCTTTAGCGAAAAATATTTTAAACAATGTATTCTGATTACAATTTCTCCTTCCCCTCAACTTGTCCCAGATCTTCCCCACCTCCTCTCCCACTTAAATTCTCTCTCTCTCTCTCTCTCTCTCTCTCTCTCTCTCTCTCATTAGAAAACAAACATATAAAAGTAAAATAAAATAAAATAAGATAAAACAAACAAACAAGAAGCCAAGTCAGAATCTGACAAAACAAACAAAACAGAAGAAAAAGAACCAAAGGAAAAGCTCAAGAAACACAAATAAGCACAGGGAAACACAAGTTTACACACACACAAATCTCATTAAAAGCACAAAACCAGAAAATATGATATATATGCAACAGACCTCTAAGTGCCGGGGCGGAGGGGGGGGGGGAAGCTTCAACGATGCAGTAAACAGACAACACAAAACAAACTTAATGGCATTTTTGGAGGTTTTTTTGGCTCATAAAATGAAAACCTTTGAACATTCACATTGTTCAAATGTGCAAACACTTTTCTAGATAGATACATAAAAGTGAAGTTGATGGGATAGAGAATATCTTCATTTTATTTGACTTTGAATAGAACTCTTAAATTTCTTTTATAGTTGTCAGCTTTAAAACCTTATCTTTATTCAAGTGTGGCAGCTAATTTATTGTTTGGCTTAGGAAATCATTCATCTCATCTGGCTTATCAAATTAAATATAAAATGTAATATCACTCTTTGCAATTTTATTTGATATTACCTATCATTCTTTTGTCTGAATGTATAGAATCTATGTGTATGTATGTATGTATGTATGTGTTATTCTCTATATACATATATCTACATGTATGTGTTGCTCAGCCCAAGGTTTTCTTAACTAGGTTTTTAAATAACTAATTTCTACATTACCTTAGCTTTTATTTATACTTGAATTTACTTTTAAAAGTTAGTCATAAATGTACACAGTTTAGAGGCAAGCATTTTTACAAGGCATGTTGTGAGAAACATTGAGCACCTTTCTGTTTCCCATTTTTCATGGACAACCACATTCAATTTTTTTTTTAGATGAATGACTTGTTATATACTTTTTGATCAGTCTATATGTTGAAAGCTCAGCTTGGGGCACTTCAAACTGATCTCCTATCACAGAAGTTGATAATTAACTTTCGGTCTCACTGCTCCCCATCCTTACCCCCCACACACTTTTCTACTGACTCTCTAGGCTTCCAATTTGTTATAGTCTTGCATCAATGTTTAGTGTATTCTGAATAATCACTCTCATACTGCCTGCCCATTTACAATGCCCAGGGAGTTTTAAAAATATCAATGTTTGTTTCTGATGTGATGATCCATCTGTGTCTTGGGTATCTGAAATTTTAAAAAAGCTTCTTAGGCAGTTCTAATATTCAGCCAAGGTTGTGATCCAAGGAATGGTTATTTGCAGCTGATTGCTCTGCTTCCCTTTCTAGAAAACCCTTTAATTTTCTTTGGAGATAATAATTATCTTGTTTTTATATTTGCTTAATTTTCTACATTCTTATCCTTAGTTTAACTTCAAAGTCTTCTTAATATATACACACGCATTGAGTACTTGGTTTCTTCTTAGAAAATCACTTAAATGGCCTTTTGAAAGTTTTTGTATTCCTGGCTTGGTGGCTGTCTAACTTGTTGTATGTCATCACTCTACCATTGTCTAGGGAGCTCCATCCTTCCCTCTTTCCTGCTGGAGCTTAGTATTCTGTACCCTATGCTTTTCTCTCTCTTGGTATACTCTTATTATTAGACCAACTACCTTAATTACTCCTCTATAAAAGTTTATCAAACACGAACTTTTGGATATTATTTATACATGTGAATTTACCTGGCTATAGAGATATGGTTTAGATAAGGGTTACAGTATCTATTGGTAGTGGATAGTTGGTGGAGGAGGATCTGGCCACTGGTAGCTCTCTTGTGCTCCAGTAGATGGCGCCACACTCACGAACATATAGGCAACTTCAATTGAACTTACTAGCATATATATATAGTATATATTATATATATATATATATATATATATATATATATATATATATATGTTGAGAGACAGACATATTAGAGGGGATCTATGGAAGTTGGAAGTGGTAGATATTGACCATGTTTCATTATATGTATGTATTAAATTTTCAAAAGCAAAGACAAAATATAAATGTAGGATGAAGGTCATTTAATGAGAATTTAAAAGATAGTACCCCACTTCATTGTCGTCTAATTTTCAGTGATATGCTAGGATATCTGAAGTCATTTTCATTTCAAATGGAATCTAATTTTCCTGTCTGAAAACATTAAGGATCTTCTTCTTGGTGTTTCTATTGTATAATGATTTGAATTGTGTGGGGGTGGGTTCTATTTTATTTAATAGGTTATTTCTATCTAGAAAATCAGGTTTTTAGTTTTAGGAAATAATTATATTTTACTTTTATGTGTATGGGTGATTTGCACATGGAGTTGCACATGTTTGTGACCTGCTATGTAGGTGCTGGCAATATCTTCTTGTTTCTTGTTCAGATAAATAAGATGTATTAAGTTTCCTTTGTTGTATATGGTCTTCTTCCAAACTACTTTTATATGGTGCTGTTGCACATTTCAGTTTCACTAAAACTTCACTGTCAACTTGATTTCAAGGCTTGTTTAATTTTATCTTCTGGATAGACATACTTGCGAACAGAATCTATCATGTCATATTAAAAACAAAACAAAAACAAAAACCAGGGGTGGAGAGATGGCTCAGCGGTTAAAAGCACCAACTGCTCTTCCCAGAGGTCCTGAGTTCAAATTCCAAGCAACCACATGGTGTCTCACAACCATCTGTAATGGGGTCTGATGCCCTCTTCTGGTGTGTCTGAAGACAGCTACAGTGTACTCAGATAAATAAAAATAAATTAATCTTTTTTTTTTTTTTTTTTTACTCAGTCCTTTAAGTCAGATTTTGTAGAAAAAGTGTTCTCCACATTTTCCTCCTGGAGGATCTCAGTCTGGCCACTACATTTTGACAGCTGAGTGGAGGAAGAAGGTTAAGAAGGGTGAAAAAAATATTTTTATTTTTATTTAACTTTTTTTGATGACTTGTGAATTTCATCATGCTCCCTAATCCCAGTCTTCTCTCCATCCTTTTGTAACCACCTCTGCACTTACAACCTCCTTCCCCAAAGAAAAAAATATATTTTGTCATGGAAGCTGTAGTGTATCACAGTGAGTCCCATAGTATACCCTTTTGTCCACTTCTTTACTTGTAAAACCATTCCTTCAGTTTTTATACTTTCCTGCAATGAACCCTCTCAATTTATATGTCACTATGCTTTCAGTTTATGCCTGAGGATGGCAAAGTTCAAAGTACCTGGATCTTTTCCTCTGCTAGTGTTGTTTCAGCACTGGGGTCTTCGGGGGTTAAATTGGCTTTATGGGATGAGTGGGAGAGTTTCATTATGTCATTGCATCTGACTTTGTTTTCTTCTTTTAGCTGTGTTGTATCTTCAGAAGTAAGTAGAAGAACAAATTGTGGTCTTTCTGCAAGATAAGGTTCCTCCTGTTACTTTTCCCTAGGGATCAACATTCTCAGTTATGATTACACCAAGAACTGATTGTTCATTTACTTTTCAGCCTTCACAATCTCTTTGTCCCTTTTCGGTTTCTGTGGCCTTGAAAGTATATAATTTTAATGAGCTGTTTTTGAAGAAGTCAGCAGGAGCTAGATGTGTTTTTACATAAAGTTTTAAATGGTTTCAATTATTTTGTTCTTAGAGGGTTGTGTTCTTCATGGTACCAATTCTTTAAATATGTTAAGTTTTGCTTTATGGTCTGAAGATGTCTTCTTTGCAGTCGTGAAAAAAATTTCCTTATAATCAAATGTCAAGTGGGCTAAGCAGTTGTTGAGGAGGTCACTTAATTCCTGTATTTATTTAACATTTTTCAGAAGATGGAGTTTTAATTATATTGGTGAATTACTTTTGTTTCTATTTAAGCTTTAGAGTGATACATTTTTTTTGAATTTTTTGTTTAAAAAAACCATTTTTAAAAGGAGTGCGTGTAATTCTAAGTATCTGCGCTGAGTCAAAATGCAATTTTTCAATTGTCCCATGTAAATCAAAGCAAAATATTTTTAAAATAGGTTTTAATGCATTTAGAAATGAAATGTTTTTAAAATTCCTTTCTGCCAGAACTACAGTTTTAAAACCTAATCTTTCAATTTAAATTCCTATGCTAATATCTAATTAGAAATACACGTTCCTTTTCTAAACTTCTTTGATGTTAGAGATTGTTTTTAGGCCTTGTGTATGTGAGGAGAACTACCAGTAATTTGACCTTACAGTAAAAAAATTTTAAAATTTCCTATGGTTTAATATTTCTAACCTGAGATTCCTTCCTTCTTTCTTTCCCTCCCACCCGCCCTCCCTCCCTTTCTTTTCCTTCCTTTTTTTAATTTTAGTTTTAATCTTAATTTTCTTATTTTACATCCGAAGGCAGTTTTCCCTCCCTTCTTCCTCCCGCCCCCCTGCCCTCTCCTCCCTACTATCCACTCTCTCCATTTTTTCCTCAGAAAAGGGCAGGCCTCCCCGAGATTCCAACCATTTGGTTTAAAGTTGCAATAAGTTAGGTACCTCCCCTCATATTGTTTGGATGAGGCAAACCAATAGGAGGACAAGGGTCTCAAATGCAGTCCAAAGTATAGAAATCACCCTTGCCCCCCTCTGTTAGGAGTCCCACAAAAAACACCAATACAAAAACTTTAAAAATATATACAGAGGGTTCACTTAGCCCATTTATGTTCCCTGATTTTGGTTCGGTCTCTTTGAACTCCTATACCTCGGTTAATTGATTTTTTAGGGTTTAATTGTGGTGTACTTGATCCCTTGGCTCCTACAACCTTCCTCCCTCCTCTTCAGCAGGGATTCACCAATTCTATTAGTGTTTGGTGTGGGTCTCTATCTTTTCCATCGTTGTTGGATGAACTCTCTGGTGTTTTTGGACTAGGCACAAATCTTGAGTTAGCGTTGAATTTTGGGGGGTGCATTCTGTTTGGTTTTATTTTGACTTAGTTTTGGTCCTCCAGGTAGTTTAAGGGTGGGTGCCTCTTGTGACATGGGTCTTAAGTGGTCTAGTCTTTGGTTGACCACTCTCACAGTTTTTGTCTACCTTTTTCTCAGCACATTTGTGGAGGGTAGACTCTAGGTTTTAAGGTTTTATACTGTGCTACTTCCCAACCCTTCCACTGGAAGTCTTGGCCTGGTTATAGGGGGTGGTGATTCAGGTTATTCCCATTATTGGAGTTTAGTAATGCCAGTGGGCTGTATGGAGCCTGGGTCTAAAAACAGATCCATACCATCTTTAAAAGCATGCTGTTTCCTAAAATAAACTTTACCTTTCAAGAAGGAAGCTGTTACTGTTGGATTTTTCGATTGTCTAAATGATGGGTTCGGTTTTACCCTTGTCCTCAGAAACAGTTTTATTTACACTGATGATGCAGGCGGGGGGTTGAGTGTTGTCTTAAAGTCAAGGATAGAAGGCTTGGGCGTCACCTCCAGAAATAGGAGAGGCAAGAAAGTATTCACTGCAGGGTCTTGTGAGCTGGCCCCCACGACCCCTTTGATTTAGAAAATACAGCTTTTGCAAAAAAATAATAGATTTTTGTTATTTTAAGTGGTTTTTGGTACCTCATTATAAGCAGTCTTGGAAATATTACAGAACCTATTATGGTAGCCGAGGGTTATAAAATGAAGTACCTAGCCAAAAGGCCAGCTTATCCTAGTGAAGCAAAAAAAATAGTGTTTTCAGTGCAGAAAATGCTAATGTGACTAAGTCTAAATGTGGTAAGTGATGGGAACTATAGAAGGAGGAGATGCTTCTTTCCCTAGGTGGATTTACTATTTTCTCATTCACTTGCTCAGCTTACAAAATAAGGGTGAGGCAGGGGAAAACTGTTCCCTATTTGTCCCTATACTTAGGAAAACCTGGTGAATATAAATGACATTTATCCCAAAAACCACTTAAAGTTGTATTTTGTAATTAATTTTGGATACAATTTGGCAGAAGCTTTAATTTCATATGGTATGGAATACCCTTAAGGTGTATACAGTAATGCATATTTTTAAACAGTAGAAAAGAAAAATGCTTAACCTTTGAATGTGAATTATATGATTAAAGGATGAGAATGGTCGGATGATCGGAAAGTGATTCATAAGTGGGTAAAAAAAACCATGATTTCAGGAGGGATAGGTCTACATGTAGGGTACTTAGGAAGAAAAATGAAGGAAAAGTATCTGCAACTTTAAAGCACAATTATTAATGCCTGATTAAGGGACCTTCCTATTTTAAAAAACTGGACAGTGAATGTCACGAATTCTCAATTTAACTGTATTTATATGCTGGACAATGGCAGTGATGAAAAGGGAAAAGTACACGGATTTCAGAGGATTTTAAGAAATTTGGCGAATTTTTTTTGTACAGAAGGAAACAAGTCAAAAGGGAACGCCGAGTTTTCATCTGAATGAATTTTTGAATGGCATAGTGAAAATAGAGTTTGCAAGAGCTGTCTTGGGGATTCAGGTGGTAATTTTTGTATTATGTAGATCGAAATAATGGTAGGACACCTTAGTAGAATGTTTAAATAAGACAGAGAATAAGTGCTGAATTGGAGTGTGCTTTGCCTTTTTCATAGTCATATTGAAAATTTGATTTCGCTACTGTGTTGGAGATGAGAACTTTATGGTTTTAATGCTTCTTTCTTGAGCGGTTAATGTAGAGAAAAAGAGCAAGTTTTGCTGACACAGGCCTAATTAGCGCTACTGAGGGGTTTGTTTGAACAAGGGTGTCCTTTTGAGTTCTGCCCTTTGGCAATGTCTGTTCCCTGCCTTTCTTGATATTATGATGCAGCCGAGGCCTTTTCCTTGGACCTCAATCCAGAATTTCCCCATTCCAAATTGTGACCAAGCTAAATCTTTTCTTTTGAAATTATTCCCTCAAATACTCTGTTTAGAGTCTTAAACAATCTGAGACATTAGGGTAAAATTCATTGTCCCGAGAGAGTGGAGGATAGTTGGATCATCCTGTGGTGGAGCAGACTCCAAGGGAAAAAAAATCAGAGGAAGAGGAGGCTTTCTTGGGTGTCATGAGTAAATGAATTTGTATGTATTTTCTTACTTTTGACATTTGAACCATCAACCCTTTTTGACATTCTTTGTTTGACTGAAAAAAGGGTCTAATTAAAAGGCATCTCTAATTTAATATTTTTAAAAAAATAATCAAATACATATTTTCTTGTTATCACAACTGGTTTTGAAAATGGAAAACTGATAGGTATGGGTTTTTGTTCTAGTACCTCCGTTTTTCTAAAACTTGAGGCTTCTGGGGAGGAAGGTTCTTATTTAATTTTGTATTTTGAACTTTCAGCCAGTCTTCACTACAGGGTAGGGTTATTAATGCTGTTCTCACCAAATGGATTTCAGAAACATAAAAGCAAAGATGCAAAATGAATTAAAAATGCTTAGTAAGACAGTGAGTTATTCAAACATCTGAAATCCTGTTTTATATTCTTGTTGACTCATCATAGCTTTTATGAAAAACCCGAAGGTTATGTGCACAAGGAAAGTTTGAAAAAAGCATCTTATCTTTTGTATATATTAGCCACTGTTTCAGTGCCGGTTTCCTATGTGCTAAACCATAATGTTAAAATAAAATTGTCAAAATTCCTTCTCAACTCCAAATGAAGTTTATTAGGCACATTGTAAAGTTTCCACCGTTTATCATTTTCCCCCCACTTATAGCAGAGTTAAAGACCCCCTTTTCCCTTGGCACTTAAACCACAGCAAGACAAGGATAAATTGGGTCCTTTTACAAGCCTGCGATGCCCTGCTCCAGGCAGAGAGGAAAAACATCAGGTAGCCTGATTGAATTTGTTTCCCCCATGCACCAGCTGGCATCACATTAATCTTGAAATTCCCCGGGTTCATTTATTTCACAATTTCTTATTGACAATGAGAAAGGAGTGCCAAGCTGATCTGCATTTAATGTACTAAATGCAATCTTGTGCATTGTTTTATGAATTATGGTTAAAACAGTTTACGTATTTACAAAAAGACAATTCCCCACTTGTTTGTGAAGGGGCAGTTAAATCATCGGTTAGGAGTAGGACAAGCTATTTCCTTTCTGGAAGTTAATTGATTTGTGTAAAGTTACATAGAATTGGAATCAGCTAAAATTCAAGATAGAATTAGCTATTGATTAAACTTAGTGGATGAAAGTTACATTATTTGCCCTTTCTCATTGTTTAAATGTAAGGGACAATGCCCGTTATCATTAGTTAATAAACTTTTTTGAGTATTTTTGTTTACTATAATTCTATATAGTTAGTTGTTATTAATTAAATTCACCATAAGTGTTATTTCTTTGTTCTGAGTTAAATACATATTATTTTACAGAAAATAGTAGCTGGTGGATCTGAATTACATTGGTAGATCATCATCTTATTAATGTCATTTGTTATTTTTGAGAGGTTTGCATTTGATTTGTAGTCATATTAGCAACTAGCTGTTAGAAGCTGGGAAAGGGTTTAAGAACACTGTGGCTGAAGCACTTTATAAGCTAGCTTTCTAGTCTAAAGTCTTCTATCCCACATAGGCAAATGTCTTTATGGGGCCTTGAGTTTGTTCCGCAGTTCCACAAAGTTGTACTTTCAATTTCTTCTAACATGTTGTATTTCTGTTGGATAAAAGAGAAATCCCGTCCATATTTATTAGGACAATTCTTAATAATGTTTAGAAACAAACATTCAAACATTTACTTGGGTAATATATTGAAATTATGTTTCATTTGCCTGCTGATTCTGGGGCTGAATAATTTATCTTAGAATGAACTGAATGCCTATCACTATTATTTTTGATTCACTAAGGAACAAAATACAATTTGTCAATGGTGATTCCCAAAAATCAGTAGTTTGGGCAACCAAAGGAGTAAATGTTCCCTTTTTTGGTAGGAGAACCTTTTGTTATATATTGAATATGAATTTATTCCAACAAAAATCTAATGTTATACCCCAATTTATCAATGTAGCAATGATGAGAGGGAGGTACACTGTGAGGTATGTAAGAGGGACAGATGTTTGTGAATGAGCTCATGCTTTTCCCTTTGGAAAGAGTTTAACTCTTACAGGTCATCTCCTTTTCTCTTTTTCACTTTCTGCTGAGAGGTAAGGTAGCACAGACCTTTGTCAGCAATCAAACAAACAGCTGCTGGTATCATGATCTTAGCATTCCCAGCTTCAAGAACCATCAGGCAAAATAATAACTTTTTATTTATAATTACTCAGTCTTAGGCATTGTGTTATTTCAACAATAATGATAACAAAAATGAAGGCAACTGCCAAGGTTTATGCATAGCAATCTGATTAAGGGTCATCAATATGTAGATTATTTATATGTTGGGACAATTTCATAGAAAATGAACAAGTGTCAATCAGTATAGAATAATGTCTTGAGTCAATTCCACCTCATTAACCTCAGGTAAGTAACTCTGGGAAATGAAATGCCCTGTTTGTGGCTTGCCCTCTGCTCCGTCCCGTGGAATAAAAGGCAAGAGACAACCGTGTTCTTCTTCAAGCAGTTTATTCAGGTCCTTGTTACAGCACACTTGCTTTTCCTTCTTTCAATCCCTTGAATGTCCCCTGCTACCTCCCTTTAATCCTCCTTCATCCTCTCCTCTATCCTCTTTCCTTTTTCCTTTCCATCCTCCCCCTCTTCCCAGCAGCCTCTTATATACATTGCCTTAATCCCATCAGCAGCTGCCCACGCTGTCACTGTTAATTGGCTGTTCCTGTGATGTGAGGTGGGCTAATCGAGTAGCCACACCTGAAAGCGCGAACCTTTTCTCTAATAATGAACCACAGCCACAGTGCCTACTCAAGCTAGCTGGCTAATACCCAACCCCCATCCTGACGTCAGGGAGAACCGCTTCTTACACCTGTTGTTTTTACCCTGCATCAACATAGAGAGTTCAAAAGGGGCATGTGTATAAGTGTATGTTAGATTTTAGTGTTGATTCCTGGAAGTGTTAAGATATAGGAAATACTACAACTTTTCTTACCAGTATCTGTGATGGTTAAGTTTCATTGTCAACTTGATTGGATTTGAATCACCTAGAAGATGCATCTCTGGGCATATATGGGGGGTTATCCAGATCATATAAAATAATGTGGTAAGACCATTATGAATGTTGGCATCGGGCTACGTTTCTAGCCTGAATAAATAAAAGAAAACACTAGCATTCTTCTTTGTTTTCTGACTAAGAATGTAGTTTGACCAGATGCATCATGCTTCTGCTGATTACACTTTCTCAGCATGATGAAACATACCTTCAAATTGTGAACAATGTAAACATTTTCTCATTTAAACTGCTGCTTATCAGGTCTTTGATCATAATAATGATAAATATAACCAATATTACTAGATAACTAAGTTTCTCTTTATAGATTCAATCTAGGAAGCCAGATCTTCATTTCAGTGGGTGCCTCCCTTCTTCACCATTCTTGAGGTCTGTGAATAATAACCATATCACTCAATCATCCAATAATTATATCAGTATAAGCACAGGATCCATTACAGAGAACAAGTACATGTTGGGAGAAAACACTCAACAGTAGACTATATTTATTCACCAAGTGTGTTATTCTTCCCTATCCTAACTCTTCTGTCTTTAGTTCATGTTTGTACTTCAGGGTAATTTCATTTATTGTACATCATAAGTATGTAGCATCTCTTAAGAATAGTAGAGATTGTTTACTGAAAATCCAGGAATGTTGATTTTTTGCTGGAGTATGTATATGTTTACAACTTAGAAGAAAGGACATTCCCCTTCTATACTCATGTCCCACTGATGCCAGGATACCATTTTGCTCAACAGAAACTAAAGGATTTCATATTTGTTTGGGCAGTATATTGTTTTTTATGTCACTTTATGTATCCTTAGATAGCTAGCTATACATGTACATTCCTTAATGGTTTTG
The DNA here is from genome assembly GCA_021653895.1 of Mastomys natalensis. Lineage (NCBI taxonomy): Eukaryota > Metazoa > Chordata > Mammalia > Rodentia > Muridae > Mastomys > Mastomys natalensis. Next base: position 63,487 of record JAJTUV010003518.1, read on the forward strand.
GGTACAGTGGATCTTATTTCAGAATTTTAAATATATTTTAAACTTAACATACAATGATATTTTCATAATATATTGTATTGTATTCACTTTCTCTCCTCTTGCTCTCTTCCTTCCTTCTCCCACTCTATCTACATTCCACATTTGGTATTTGTCTTTCTGAATCTGAACTATTTCTCACTTAATATAATGATCTTCAATTGTATCCACTTCTCTGCAAATGTCCTGATTTCACTTTTATATTTGGATGAGTAAAATTCCCTTATATTTATGCACCACATTTTTTTTAACTCATTTACTGTGAATACACATGTAGGCTACAGAGCAAGCTAAATTTTATTTGGTCACGTGACCATGCCACTATGAGCTGTTGATTTGAGGTTGGGCTATTGGATTTTTGTTACCCATATTTGTCTCATTGTAACTTCTGTATGGTATAAAGATTAAATGATAAAGAACATACTGGACAGATTTAACATAGGATAAAGTAGGCTTAGCAAATAATTGTTCGTCTTCCCTACTTCATTTTCGTAAAGTAAGATTACAATTCACCAACATCATGAATGTTTTGAAGGAATTTTAAAGATTTCTAAAAAGTATATACTCTATTTTCAAGTTTCAACATTCCTTTATTAAAAAATTGCTCATTGAATGTATCCACATGAAAGGTATATGCAAATTTGTGTAAACTGGAAACTCAATGGAAATGTTAAATTGGTACAAGTCTTATCTTACTTATTTCTTCAAGTTGGCTTAAAACCTGTAACTCTTGGGAACCTAATTCTAGATGTCAGCAGAATGGAGAAGTCAGATCAATATTCAGATAACACAGGCAGGAACAGCTCAGACAAGAAGGTAATTTTATCTTCTGTCTTAGGCATACTGTCATATAACATCATATTTTTTAAAACATTTATTCACAGTAGGTATAAAGCTTAAAGTGAGTGAGAAGGTGTTTTTTCCTTTAAACTTCTTATAAATATCAATGATGAAGAATTGGATGCTGTTTATTGCAGCTCCAGTGTGCATTACTGTGAAAATGGAGCTGAGAGAAGAAAACACACATTTATGTCAATCATCAGGAAGAGAGTTTTGAGGCTGAATATCCAGATAATTGCCCTATTTTTCATCCTGTCCTGTGATCATTACTTTTCTGCCTTACACAGGTTTTCCTTTTTTTCTTTGCCCTCATCATTTCACACTTCCTGACATCTTCTATGTCAGCTGGCCATGTTATTGACTTCTATTTTGCTGGGGTCACTTCTGTAGGGCATCTCTTTAGTTTGATTGCCCTCAGTAGTGAGGAATTTGAATAAAAATGTATGGCAGATGTTATTCGATGGGGGAAGGGCTTTGCTGTAGAGAGGTGAATATAATGTGAAAGCTGTATAACTGAATCCCCTAAACACCCACTCCAATTTTGGCTCTTTGACAATGCTGTCTCTTCGAGAAAGAAGAACAGTTTGATCTGAATTCTTATTAGGTTCTGAGCCACCAAATTAGAATCTAATAAGCTCATTTGGAAGGGGTTTTGAATTAGCTTTAAAAAGACCCACGCTGAGCTCTATACAAGAGACCCTCCACTCTTTCCAGGCAACCTGGAGTTTGGAGACTTAATTTTCAGTGTCTTCTTTGTGTCTTTTTCTCATCTTAGACTTGTATTCTTTTCTCCTTTCAGACTAACTATGTGTAGATATATCTTACTCTTTGGGATACTTGTGACAGTCCTTATTTGTGCTATTTGTTTAAAAGAAAATCATAAATTTTGATGGGAGAAAAATTTATTCAGTATGAGAAAAGCTTCCCTTTTGGACTATTCCAGGTTGGTATCCTCCAGTAGTGTTAGTTACCTTGAATGAAAAACATTTTTATTGTACAAAAATATGCTCCCCAATCACTATATTCTGTAGTTATTATTATTTATATATGTAAACAAATGTTCATACACTTGGTAAAATTTGACATATATGGAAATAGATTTGGAAGTCTAAGATGGATAGTTAGGGAAGAAATTATGTTGTGATTAGCTTGCTGGATGTCTGAGGAAATGAGGTATTAAAATAGGGATTATTAGGTAATGCAACTTGCATAGGTATGTGTGGGCCTGTAGAAGTTTATCTGGTTCTTTCTCCCAGCCCCATGCTCCTTTGAAATAAGACTCAGAGTCAAATATATTTACAAATACCTTGGCCATATAGCAGGTTCTTCCTGACTAGATTATAACTTACATACCCATTTACTCTAAACCTACATTTGCCCAGTGCTAGTTACCTGTGCTCAGATACCATGGTCTGTCTTGTACATCTTCCTTATGAATCTTCTGCACCTGGCCTATCTTGGAATTCTTTCTGCCTCCAGATGTCTTGCCTTCTTTTTTATCCTTCCCTATAGGCCCTAATGGTTTTTTTAATTGACCCGGTGATGCATACCATACAAATATAACTTATCTCTCTAAATCCCCTTTTAGTCAATAAAAGCTCCTTTTTTCAAATATAAATTCAATACAATTAGAAAAATTATAAAACACTATGAAAATGATACAGTAAAGAATTCTTTACAATGTCCAGTCCATAGTATTTCAATCCTTGAAGAAGGAGAAAACCTTTTCACCAGGAGACAGAGGAGGAGACAGATGTGATCACAGGCCTGGAAAGGTTAGCTAGCCACATGGCTGGATGGGTAGTTGGTTACCTAGATGAGCTAGTTGAGAGTCCTGGCCAGCTAATGCTAAGCTTGAAATATTAAAAAGGTCTCTGTGTTGCCATTTGGAAAAGGTAGTTAAGAGTAATTGACACTATATTAATTTCCAGCATTTAAAAATGTAGAACATAACATTTTTTATGTATATAGACCAACTCTAGTAACTAGGTCATATGATTCTATTATAATCTGGATCTGTGTAAACTCACTAAAGGATAAATTCCTGTGATTTAGAGTTCCATTTTAAGGAATATTTCATTTAACTTTGGTATATATGACCAGATTTATCACTGTAAATGTTATCAATTTGTCCTTTCAAAGAGAAGTATAAAGACTTTTTCTTTCTGTTTTCTCAAATCTATGCCATTAGCAAAACTATGATTCAACCCGATTGCCCTACCTCTCGATAGCTTTTATTATTTTCAGAAATTTTACCAGTAATGTGTATTGTGTCATTTGACAATTACTTCTTAACACTTGTTGGATATTACAAATTGAGGAATCATCTTTCCTCAATCTAACAAATATTTTCTACTTTATCTCTCCTCAACGCCCCTCCAGTAGATCTGATATTGAAACCAGTGAAGTAACCTACATGCCTTTAAATTTTGGCTCATACTTTTATCTCTCTGCATTGCACTTGGGGAAATTATTAAATTATTGATTTAATTTTCCTTATTTTATCTCAGCCAATCCATTGAGATTTTAAGAAGTGACTGTGAGATTTGATATTTTCAAAATTTTGTTGCTTCTTATTTTTTCTTTCTTTTCTTTTTTGTTAGATTTAAAAAAACATTTTATTTTGGAATACTTTTCATTTTACAGAAAAATTTCTAAGATAACATCTAAGTATTCTTGTGTTCTCCTTCAAGTTGGTTTTCTGACACTATGCAATCTGGTACTTTTTGGTAATTTGCAAAAAAGAATAAAGTACATTCTCATTATCATTAATAACCTTTTGGATTTTTTTCTATTCTTATTAAAGTTCTTTTATTTCCCAAAGAACCAATTAAAGACTGCATGCATTTGGTTCCTGTGATTCTTTTTTTAAAATTTATTTTACATCCCACTCACCTGACCTCCTCCCGGCCACCCTCTCTCACAATATTTCCCCCCTTTCTCCTCTGAGAATGAAGCCCCCTTGGGTATACTCTCACACTGGCACATCAAGTCTCTGTGGATTAGGTGCAACTTTCCCACTGAGACCAGACAAGGCAGCCCAGCTAGAAGAACATAATCCACAGACAGGCAACAGCTTTTGGGATAACCCCTACTATACTTGTTCTTAACACTTGCTGGATATTACAAATTGAGGAGTCATCTTTCCTCATCCCAACAAATATTTTTTACTTTATCTCTCCCATATGAAGACCAAGCTCCACATCTACTACATATGTACAGGGGTAGGGACTACGTGAACCCATACATGCTCTTTGGTTGGTGGTCCAATCTCTGAGAGCCCCAAGAGTCCGATTAGTGACTCTGTTGGCCTTCCTATGGAGTTCCTATTTCCTTTTTGAACCTTAATCCTTCCCCAACTCTTTCATAAGAGTCCCCAAGCTCCATCCATGTTTGGCTAGGGTCTTTGCATCCCTCTGAGGCAACTGTTGGATGGGGAGTCTTTCAGAGGACAGCCATTGCTTGACGCCTGTCTGCAAGTATAACAGAGTATTATTTTGGAATTTTGATGGGGATTGCATTGAATCTGTGATCCTTTTGATAAGATAGCCATTTTTACTGTGTTGATCCTACCTATCCATGAGCATGGGAGGTCTTTCCATCTTCTGATGTCTTCCTTAATCTCTTTCTTCAGAGACTTGAAGTTTTTGTCATATAGACTTTCATGTGCTTGGTAAGTTACACCAAAGATATTTTCTATTATTTATGTCAAGGATTGTTGTTTCCCTAATTTCTTTCTCAGCTGTTTATCATTTTTATAAAGGAGGGTTACATATTTCTTTGAGTTAATTTTGTCTTCAGCCATTTTACAGAAGATGTTTATTAGCTGCAGGATTCTCTGGTAGAATTTTTTGGGGTTTGCATATGCATATTATATCATCCACAATAGTGACTTTGACTTATTCCTTTCTTTTTTGTATCCTCTTGATCTCTTTTTGTTGTCTTATCACACTGACTAGAACTTCAAATACTATATTGAATAAATAGGGAGGGAGTGGGCAGCCTTCTCTTGTTTCCTAATTTTAGTAGAATTGCTTTACATTTCTCTCCATTTAGTTTGATGTTGGCTCTTGGCTTGCTGTATATTGCTTTGATTATGTTTAGGTATGTGCCTTGTATCCCTGATTCTCTCTAAGACTTTTAACATGAAGGGGTAATGGATTTTGTCAAAGGTTTTGTCAGCATCTAATGAGATTGTCATGATTTTTTTTCTTTCAGATTCTCATATGGTGGATTACATTGATGGCTTTCATATATGGGACCATCCCTGCATCCCTGGGAAAAGCCTACTTGATCATCATGGGTGATGTTTTGGATGCGTTCCTGGATTTGATTTTGAATATTTTATTGAGTATCTTTTGCATCAATGTTCATAAGAAAAATCAGACAGAAATTCTCTTTCTTTGTTGAGTGTTTGGGTGGTTTAGGTATCAGGGTGACTGTGGACTTCATAGAATGAGTTTGACAGTGCTCCTTCTGTTTCTATTTTGTGGAATAGTTGGAAGAGTAGTATTAGCTCTTTTTTTGAAAGTCTGGTAGAATTCTGCCCTAAGACCATCTGTCTCTGGGATTTCTTTCTTTTTTCTTTCTTTTTTTTTGGTGGAAGACTTTTGATCACTGCTTTATTTCCTTAAGGGTTATAGAGCTGTTTAAATTGTTTACCTCATCTTGATTTAAGTTTGGTAAGTGGAATCTGAATCATCTATTTCATTAAGATTTTCCAATTTTGTGGAGTACAGGCTTTGAAGTAAGAGTGACTTAATGATTCTTTGAATTTCCTCAGTGTCGCTATTAGTGTCACTTTTCATTTTTTATTTGTTTATTTGGATACTGTCTCTCTGTCTTGTTTGTTTAGTTTGGCTAATGGTTTGCCTATTCTTGTGTTTTTCTCAAAGAACCAGCTCTTGGTTTCACTGATTCTTTTTATTGTTTTCTTTGTTTCTAACTGATTGATTTCAGCCCTGATTTTGATTATTTCCTGCCCTTCTACTCCTCTTCAGTGTATTTTCTTCTTCTTTTTTTTTCTAGAGCTTTCAGGTACACTTTTAAATTGGTTGATATGAGAACTTTCTAATTTCTTCATGGAGGCACTTAGTTCTATGAAGTTTCCTCTGAGCATTGCTTTCATTGTGTCCCACAAATTTGGATATGTTGTGCCTTCATTTTTATTAAATTCTACAAAGTCTTTAATTTCTTTATTTCTTCCATGAACCAGAGATCATTGAGTAGAGAGTTGTTCAGTTTCCCTGAGTGTGTAGACCCTTTGGTGTTTCTGTTGTTGAAATCTAGCTTTATTCCATGGGAATTGATAAGATATAAGGCATTATTTTAATTTTCTTGTATCTGTTGAGCTTGATGAAGTTGGGCAGGGCACTTCCTTGCTTCTTTTCTAGAGAAAATTGTTGTTTTTATATGGAGCAGTCTTACTAGACACTCTGTATTTAATAGTTGTTTAGTCATTTCTTCTATTTTATATTTTGCATGGTATTGTTTCTTATCATTTGTATGTGTTTTTGTTTGTTTGTTTTTTCCATTCTGTTATTTTTTCCCTGAAATATTTGCAGGTTCTTGGTTGTCTCTTCAGATTTATAGTTGCTAGGATAGACTGGCCATTATTCCTAGAGGCATAATTCCTATATCTGAGGAGAGGTCTTGTTTCCCTGGCAATGAGTGCAATTTGATAGTAGGGTTCCTGAATGCAGCACTTACGTGGAGGAGTCTGAGTTTATCCAGCTGTGCTTTTTGAGCTCGTGAGTGTATCTTGCTTTTTGAGTGTGGGGCCTTCCCCACTTTCATAATGGCTTAACTGATCTCTGAGTACTGCCCTACTTTTCCACCACAAGGAACACACCAGGGTTTCTTTATAGAACTCCTGATTTTGTGTGTAGGGAAATATTCCAAATGCTTTAATGTGTGGAGCAAATGGCATGGTCATATTTCCAGGGTTAGGGGGTACAACTCTACCATTTTTGATTGATAGCACTTTCTCAACCACTATGGCTTCTATTGTTGTAATTATTTCAGGCTTCAATTGGGAAGATTCACATTTCTACCCTGTTGTCTTGACATATTTATGGATTTTTTTAAAAAACAATTTTGTACTTTTCTTTGACTTTGAGACGCTTTGTGTCTTTGGCAATTTCTTCATTGTTCCAGACTTCCTAGCCTCCTAGGTAGTGACACAGATTTATAATGTTACATTTTCTGAATTTTAAATCATATTTGAAGATCGAGTTGTTTGTGTATGTTCTCTATTACTAGTATTAATTTTATATTTTAAAGCTTATAGCTATTTTAAGACAAATTAATATTTTTGAAGCCAACCCATCTTTCTTTGTAAATTACTAAGGTAATTAAAATTCTTTAGATTGCCACTTAACACAAACTGAAGTTAGTAATTACAAAATCAGTAATTAAATAGTATCAATGTCAGAGTTTTTTCCAACATATCTTTCTTTCACTTTTTATAATTTAATTATCATTGCTTAGATTTTCAATTCATAGTTGAGATACCAAAATTTAAAAATAATAGATACTGTAGTTTCAAACCATGATTAATGGAGGCAACAGCTGCTACCTTGTTTTGTAATACTGTTAAGTTCATATAAGAATTGCTGTTTATCACCTGCTATAGTTTAGACTAAGGGACAAAATGAAATCATGAACTCTTTGGATTCTATTGTTTTGTGATAATACATTGTCTAAGATTTGATTGCAGCTTTATTAATGCTCTTTTGAGGAATTGCTCCACTCCTTTTGTGAAGCATGTAAAACCTTTTAAATCTGTGAGAGATGCTAAAATTATGATTGATTGTTATGCTTTTAAAATCTCCAATCTTTTTCTCATTTTGAACTAGAAAAACATATTGACTTTTTTTTCAGTGGAATTTTCATATTTATTTAGCTAGAGTGAGAAGATTATGAATTTAATTTGAAAGCCATTTCTTAGTCAAAGGATAATGGAATTTTAGGGCTGCAAATCATCTCCAGATAGCTTTGTGAAGATGTGTGAAGGACAAAAAAACTTAAGGTCAGACTCACAGTTTCAACTTGCTGGCTATATGATCCAACTTAAATTAAAGATACTCTATAAGCTACATTTCCTCACCTATGAAAGGAAGATAATTACTGCCTGGTTAATTTTATCACTTTATTGTTAGAATGACATGAGATACTATAAAACTGAGAGGCGTTGTTCAAAGAAATGCACAAATATAATTTAAAAATATATACCAAGGAAATTCTTGTTTATAATGAGATTGTCCTTAATTTTACCACTTAATTAGTGGTAGATCATCCTAAGTGAGCCTAATAATCTTCCCATTAAAGCGTAACTTTTAAAATTTGGCCTGCATCTGTATTGTCAGGCTCTGGCAGAGCCTCTCAGGGGACAGCCATACCAGGCTTCTGTCAACAAGCGCTTTTTGGCATCAGCAATAGTGTCGGCTTGGTGTCTGCAGATGGAATGGATCTAGGATGGGAAGTCTTTGTATTCTTGCCCCTATTTGTCCCGCATTTCTTTTAGACAGGACAATCTGTGTTATATTTTTGAGATGGTGGTGGCCCCATCCCCTT
>JAJTUV010003519.1:0-51736 GCA_021653895.1 Mastomys natalensis
TTAAATTAATTTTTTAAATAAATTTTTTTCCCCTAATTTTTTAAAAAAAAATTTTTTTCCCCCCAAATACCTTTTCCCCATTTTTTTTTTCCCCCCAATTTTTTAGCCCCCATAGCATAAGTCTTATAAAGAAGGGGGAAAATTTTGGGTTTTTTTTTAGAAGGGTTTTTTCTGTTTTTCCCAATTTGTGGAAAAAACTACGGGAAAATTGGTATTAAGCCCCTTTTTAAAGGTGTGATGGAACTCTGCCTAAAATCGCCGGGCCCTGGATTTTTTTGGGTTTGAAAGATTTTAAATGACTGCTTCTATTTCTTTCAGGCTTAGAAATGCTTAATGGTTTTATAGCCCCTGATTTTAATTTTAGTAATTTGTTTTGTCTAGAAAATTGCCCTTTCCCAATTTTCAACTTTGTTGAAAAACCCCTTTTGTAGTAGGATTAATGATTTTTTTAATTTTTTGTTTTTTTGTTATTTTACCCTTTTTATTCGTTTTTATTAATTTGTTATGTTTTGTGCCCTCAAAATTATCTGGTAAGGTTAATCTATCTTGTTGTTTTTTCCAAAAAAACCCATCCGGGTTTTTCTTTTTTTTGTATATTTCTTTTTTTTTTACTTGGTTGTTTTTACCCTTGGATTTGATTATTTCCTCCATTCTCCTCTTTGGTTGTTTGCTTTTTTTTTGTTTTGATTTTCATTTTTTTGTAATTGCTAGTTTTGCTTTTCAGTTTTTTTTAAAAGCCTTAGGCTATCAGTTTTTTAGCATATTTTATTGTCCCCCCCCCAAAATTTGGTATGATGTGCTTATTTTCTTTAAAATTTCTAAAAAGTCTTTAATTTTTTTTCTTTATTTCATCCCTATACTTTATCTTTGGTTGAGTTTGTTCACTTTTACATGAATTGAGTTTTCCATTGTTTTTGTCATTTTTGAAGCCACCCTTAGCGTGGGATTTTTATAGAATAGGGGATTTTTTCAAATTTTTGGTATTGTTGAGGCCTGTTTTATGATCGTTATGGGGTCTTTTTTGGGGGAAGGTACCTTGGAGGTGCTGAAAAAAGGTATATTCTTTTGTTTTGGGATAAAATTTCTATAAATATCTGTTAAATCCATTTGGTTCCCAAAATTTTTAGTTCTTTGTGTCTTTGTTTAGTTTCGTTTAAATGTTTGTCCAATCTAAGATGGATATTAAAAGTCCCCCACTATTATTAGTGGGGGTGCAATGTATGCTTTGAGCTTTATAAGGTTTCTTTTATGAAATGGGTACTCTTCTTGGGCGCTAGGTTCAAAATGAGAGTTGATGTTGTTGACTTTCTTGAAAAAGTGTGAAATTTTTCCTTATCTTTTTGAAGTTTAGGTTAAATCGTTTTTATTCATATTTGAATGGTATCTATTTGTTCTTAGCCTTTGCTTAAAAAACTGTTTTCCAGCCTTTTATTTAAAGGAAAAAGTTTTTCTTTGTCACTGAGGGGGTTTCCTGTATGCAAAAAATGTGGGTCCTGTTTTTTCCCACCCTTTAGACATGTCTTTTTTTTGGGGGAATTGAACCCATTGATGCAAAGAGATATAGGAGAGGACATTTTTGTTTTTTTTTTTTTTTTTTTTTGTTGTTTTTTTGTTTTGTTTTTTTAAGGTGCCATTGTTTGTATGTTTTCTTCTTTTGGTTGTGGAAGAAGATTTTTTTTTCTTTTAGGGATATTTTCCCCCATTGTTTGGAGCTTTTCCCTTTTTTCCTTTATTTGGGTTTGTGGAAAGATATTTGTAAATTTGGTTTTTGGATTTTTGGTTTCTCCTATTTTAAAAAAGGGGGTTTTGGGGTTTGTTGGGGTTCTTTGGTTTTTTATTTTGGGCATTTCCCGGATTTTTTTTTTAATATTTGGGGAGAAGTTGGTGGTTTTTATAGGTTTTTTCTTTAATTGAAGTCAAATAATTTTAAACTTGTTAAAATTTTATTTCATTGTGTAAACAAGGGTTTTGTCCAAACTTTTGCTAGTGATTTGGTTTGCCTTTACATTGGATCCTTTATGTTACTGCAGTTACTTTGGAAATTTTTCCCTTTTTTGGGTTCTTTAGAAATGTTTGGGGTGGTATTTGCTTGCGTGTGAATTACCTTTCCCCTATTGGCAATAAGGAAACATCCCCTTTGGGAAAGTCCTCTATATTCCAACTTTCCCTTTACGTATTCGCTACTTAAGTATGTTTAAGGGCTGAGGGTCCTCTGGATGTGGGTTGTAATAAGCCAGGGCTGCTAGTTTGGGGACCAGAAGGAAAGTTGGGCCCCTTGTTTTCTTTTTCTGTTGGGTTAAATTTAATTTTGAGTACACGGGGAATTTAAGAATTTAAATCTTTAGGTATATTCATTTTTAAAGCGTCCTTATTTTTCATTTATGAGTTTAAAATGAATTTTAAAAAATTAATTCCCGTTTCCCTTCTTAGGTGAGTTTTCCAAGGAGCCCTGCATTCCAAGGTCGGGGGAATTCCATCTCTCTTAATCGAAGGTTGATGCGTACTATACTCCGCTGGATTCTTAAACCACCACACCCTTCTCCAACGCCCTTCCTTTTTTATTCGGGAAATTCCCTAAACAAATTTCATTCCCGGTAGGCTTTTTTGGGTTTTTGGGTCCGTTTTATTAGAAATTTTCTTTTTAATTTTGTTTTAATTAAGTCAAATTTTTGGTCCCTTATATTTAATTTTCCCATATAATTTTTCTTAGGGTTTTCTTCATTTCTATTTCCGAGGGAAGTAAAACTTTTGCACTTGCATTTCTTGCAGCTGTGTTTAAATTTTTTTTCTTTTTTTAACCCGAGAAACTTTTTAAAAACCCCCGGGGGCCGCCAGAGCAGCCCCTATCACAGGACCTGGACTTCAACTTGGGGCTCAAGGCAGACCTTTTTATAATGAAAGGTCCCGGTTTCCCTGGCTGGGGCTTTTGGCGGAAATTGGGACCCCCTGACACCAAGCTTGGTTTATAATTTTTTTTTTCATGGGATTTTGGATTTCTGTAGCCCCCCCCCCAAACCGGGAAACCCGGTTAATGGGGGGAAAAGGGGGGTCTGGGGGGCTTTTAAGACCCCCCCTTCCTTTTTTAGATTAAAACTTGGGTCTTCTTTAGTTTACACCCCCCCGTCAATTTTTGGGGGGGCGAATGGCCCCCCGTTCTTTACTTTTAGGTCCTAATTTTAAATCTTTTAGGAACCCCGGGGTCTGGGGTTGGGCCCCCTTTCTCCCGCAGAGCGGAGATTTTCCTATACCCTTAATCTGAAGGTTTGCTTAGCAGAAAAATATCTTCCAGGAAGCTAGGTTTAAAGGCTTAAACCCCAACCCCACAGTGCCCACACTTACCCCAAACCCGGGCCATCCCCCAAAAATAGTGCCACTCCCCCCGGGCCAAGCATATAAAAATATCACACCCCTCCCGGGCCCCCCATGGGCTTGTTTAAACACTTGAGAAAAAGGGGGCCCCGTATGAAAAATTAGCATAATTCAAAATATTTTTTGTCACTTCAAGGTTCCCTAGTTTAGCAGTCTCTCCAATATTAAAAGCAAGTTAGTCTCTCTGAGATTCATTCAGTCAATTAACGTATTCAAAGCAGAAGAAACCGCGGCAACTCAAACTGATCTCCATCTGATGTAAACATCTTCAGATCTCCAATTCTTTTTCTTTTGTTGACTCAAGAAACTTTTTTCCTGGGTGTTCTACCTTTAGCAGCTTTTCTCACAGTACCCCAGCTTGACATCTCAAACTTTGGGACACAAGGCAACTCATGTTATAACTCTTGCTTAAATGTCGGATTCCCAATATCTTCTGGGCTCCTCCATGGCTGGCATAATTTTAGCTTTCTTCTGCACACTCTAACTAGGTTGATCACCACTGCATGTGTTCTGTGATCCCCATAGTACTGGTATCTACAATACACTGGGGACTTCAGCCTCAACTTGGCTTCACCAATAGCTTCTCATGGGCTCTCTTCACGATGCCAAGCCTCAATTCCTTTGCATGAAGCCTTTAATCTTGGCCCATCCCTTCTATTCTAAAGTCAGAATCACATGGCCAAAGCTGCTAAGTTCTGCTGCTTGCTGGGGCTGGAACATAGCCCCTTGTTCTATTACATTATAACTGGCTTTCTATTTTCCAACTACTTTAGTGCTAAGCTTGACTGTCTTGTACTTGCTGTGTAGACTGACTTTGAACTCAGAAATCTGCATGCCTGTTTCCTAAGCACTGGGTGTGGTCCACCAAGCCTAGATTTAAGTTTTTTTTTCACTTAGAATGTATTCTGTTCTAGGGTGGCCTTGAACTCAGAGATGTGCTTGCCTTTGCCTCTTGGCATTCATAGCCACTATGCCTTAAGATCTCCATGCTAAGATCCAGGTCAGAAACTTGTATCTCCCTGCCTCAAGATCCAAATCACTTGTGAGCCTTCCTATTCTAGATTGTAGTTCATTCCAGATATAGTCACATGACAACCAGGAATAGCCACTACAGGCAGTAAAGAATGTTTTGTAAGAAAACATCTTTTTAATAAAGCTGAGATGAATCAAATGCAAAACTCACAATCTACAATGTGGAATCTTGTCTCTAAGAGATTCAAACCTGTGTTGTTGATTAAATAAATTAAACATGCAACTGTGTGTCATTCACCAAACTCAAGAAAAAGCATTCAAATGTCAGAGTCACTTTACTAAGATAAACCTTTATTTAAACTCAACTATTCTTCTTTATTTCCACTTTAAATTATCATTAATTGATATTTCTTACTAGAATTCCGAATTCAATAAATTTAGGAATTGACATAAGAGTGTATAGGTAAGTAGCTTAGAAAGAAAGTCAATAAAAATTTGCCACAGACTATTGTAGCAACCCAGGGGGACTGGTTTCATGTGGGCAAGGAGTCTGCGAATGACAAATAGATACAGACATGGTCTTGGATCTGAGTGATTTTACTATCCAAGCATCAGACTTTTATAACCATAAAGCAAAGAGAAAAGCAATGTTGCATATACACAGGAACAGAAAGGACAAAGTTCTCAGGAACATTTTTACAATGTTCTTATTAGATAATCATAAATTGGACCCAACTCTAAGAAATTAGTAAACTATTCATTTGCAAGGAACAAGTGAAGTTGATGTTATCTCTAATGTGAGAGACAGTAGCCAAGTTGGCAAGTCACCCAGTGGTACTTGTGATCAGCAGTTAATTATCTGAGATTGTATAGTAATCTTCTTCTTGTTGCTTTGTGAACTGCCAAATTAGATTCATCATGTATGGACTTCTTTCTTTTTTTTTTTTTTTTTTTTTTTTTTTGGTTTTTCGAGACAGGGTTTCTCTGTGTAGCCTGGCTGTCCTGGAACTAACTCTGTAGACCAGGCTGGCCTCGAACTCAGAAATCCACCTGCCTCTGCCTCCCAAGTGCTGGGATTAAAGGCGTGCGCCACCACCGCCCGGCTATGTATGGACTTCTTATGTATAATATGTCTGGGGTCTTCTTGTTTGTTAATGTATGTTAATATCTTTTAATTGTTAGGCTTCTTCCTAATACATTTAATTCTAACATTAACTCTACTTAGGGGCTTTGTTTGTTTGTTTGTTTGTTTTTTGTTTTGTTTTTCCGAGACAGGATTTCTCTGTTTAGCCCTGGCTGTCCTGGAACTCACTCTGTAGACCAGGCTGGCCTCGAACTCAGAAATCCGCCTGCCTCTGCCTCCCAAGTGCTGGGACTAAAAGGCGTGCGCCACCACTGCCCAGTTAAGGGGCTTTTGTAACTGTCTAATGATACTATCTCTATTCTCTTTTAATAATAAACACCATGGGGGTCCTGATTGTGCCAATTTCTCTATAAATGCGAGTGAATAATATGATACCTTTTCTCCATTGTGATTGACCCATCAATTCCCAAATTCATCATAAACTCCTGTATATGGCAAAGGATCAGGGGAACACACTGTGGCCCATCCTGTTTACTGGGGGAAACCACTATTCCCTGCTATACACCATTGCAATCTGCCATCCACGAATCTCTTAGAAATGCGATAAAGCCCTTTCTTTTTCAAGTTTTCAGGGTCTTTTAAAGGAAACCCATAAGACTCAGTGACTGGAATAATTTCCTGTCTAACCATCCCTACTCTTATGGGCTGTATGTCTTTACAGGGGATTCTGGTACAACAATTTTTACTGCTGTAGTTCAGTCAAAAGTCCTTATTTTGTACGATTAATGGTGACATTTTTCCACAGAAAGGCTAAGTCCAAAATAGGGTCAGTGATTACCTCTATTGAACTTTCTGTGACCTTTCTTTGTCCATGGAGGATAGGTAGGGCAGGACGTGCCCTGAGCAAAAGTACACAGGGTAGAAATGAGATAGCAAGAAAAGATGTTCCAGACATGGCAGCCATGATGCGTGAAGAACATACCCTTCTAAGAGGACAGCCAACCCCTCCAGGAGACTGAATTCCTTGAAGTCGTCACCTCAGGTGAGTGTGCCAGACTTTCGCCCAGTCATACAGACTCTACTGGAGGAGGTGTGGCAAAAATTCTTTGTGTTAACTTTGTATTAACTTTGTAACTGGCTAAACAAAACGTGTATCCCTTTATATTTTCAAGTTTTTTCCCCAGAATCATTTTTATAGTGGTATTATTGCATGCTAGAATGTAAAGAGACAGTTAAAATAATTTTTGAACATGCAGTATACTTTTGAGAATGTTTCTGTTTTGAAGATTTTTCCAAATAATAGCTTACTTAAGATTCAGTTTAGCTTTTAAGAGCACAGGTAGGTTTATAATGTTTTTGCCCAGAAAGGGACCCTCCCAGAGAGAGTATTTACCTTTTTGGATTAGAATCATACTCAGACTTTACATAAACGTCACCAAGATTTGGTGTCTGGTTTAAAGCACCTATGAGTTGCTTAGTTGATCTTAGATCAATTTAATTAAAGGCCCTGGGAAGAGGGATTCTAAGTTGAGGGACTGGACATGTCTGTGGGACATTTTCTGGATGAATGATTGATATGAAAGGGCTCAGCCCACTGTAGGTGTTGTTATCCCCTGGGCTTTTGGTCCCGGGTTGTATAAGAAAGCAGGTTGAAATCCAAAAGAGCAAACCAATAAGCAGCATTTCTAAGTAGCTTCTGCTTCAGTTTGTTTCTCCAAGGACCTGCCTTCATTTTCTGCCTGGACTTCTTCAGTAACAGATTGTGATGTATCACATAGGTCCTTTCTTGTTAAAGTTGATTCAGGTCATGATGCTTATCAAAGCTGCAGAAACACAAACTAGGATTCCTCCTTTACTCATTTTAATTTCTCAAAACAATTTTCTCTCTTTGGAATTAATTTCTTTTGTTGGTTATAAATATTTTTTCAGGTGCCAAAATTATTAAATTTGAACATTTATGCAATGGCTATAACAAATGTTAGTCTGATAAAATTGCTTACCATTCAAAGGACAGCAGAGGTTGAAAGATGTCACTTGCCACTCTTTTTAGTGTCCCCTCCTGGTAAGCAAATGTATAAATACAGTCAATTCCCATGTGTTTACCATGGACCTTCTGCGATCATCTAGTTTAGTCTAATTGGGCCTTCTTGTTATTTCTGGCTTCATTTGCTTTGAATTCTGGGATGATCCAATGCCTAGATCTCTGCATACAGCTGTCTAACATCAAATGAGAGCATTCTGTCTTCATTGTCACTATTGTATACTCACAGTGAAGCTCTAAAATTGAACTTACCTCTCCTCAAAGTGTTACGAATATTTGATACATTTGTACCAAAGTAATGCAAACTTATTTTCTTCATATCAAAGTGTCTTTATCATATAAAAATATTTACAGAATGGCCCGTTATCTAAAATGAGGAGATACTAACTATATAAATTAAATTTTATGTAACGATGTCTAATTCCATTTCTGAAGAGGTCCATATTATCTTATATTTGGTTCTGTATTCTGTCTTGTCTTTCAATATATGCATAAACACATGTGTTATACATGACCAGACAGTATAGTAAACATAGTCTTATGAAGAATGCATTTAGCATTCACTTTTTTTTCCTGTTTTTAATTTTATTTTTTTGCTTATTCACTTTATAACCCGTCCCAGTCACCCCCTCCCACAACCCTTCCCCATCTCTTGTTTTCTGAGTACCCCCTCCTCCTGTATTCCCCACCCTGCCACTTTAAGTCTCTGAGAGGCTAGGTGCTTCCTCTCCCATTGAGGCCAGATGAGGCACCCAGCTAGAAGACCATACTCCATATACAGGCTGCATGTTTTGGGATAGCCTCCACTCCAGATGTTTGAGACCTGCATGAAAACCAAGCTGCACATTTACAACATATGTGCAGGGAGGCCTAGGTCCAGCCCATGGAGGTAGATCTGTGTAGACTAGGTATGCTCCACGGTTGGTGATTCAGTCTCTGAGAGCTCCAAGGGTTCAGGTTGGTTTACTCTGTTGATCTTCCTGTGCAGTTCCTATCTCCTTAGGGCCCACAATCCTTCCACCTATTCTTCTATAAGAGTCCTCAAGCTCCATCCACTGTTTGGCTCTGGATGTCTGTATCTGTCTGAGTCAGCTGCTGGTTAGGGCCTCTCAGAGGACAGCTTGCCCCTGTCTGTTCTCAGGCTGGAGGTTTAGATCCTGGGAGCTCTGGTTGAATCTTTTGATACTCGTTTTAAAAAGGACAAAAGCACCCTCACTTTGGTCTTCCTCCTTCTTCTTGAGTTTCATGTGGTTTATGCGTTGCATCTTAGGTAGTGTATGTTTTGGGCTAATATCCGCTTATCAGTGAGTGCATACCATGTGTGTTCTTTTGTGATTGGGTCATCTCACTCAGGATGATATTTTCTAGCTCCATCCATTTGTCTAAGAAATTCATGAGCTCATTATTTTTAATAGCTGAGTAGTACTCCATTGTGTAAATGTACCACATTTTCTGTATCCATTCTTCTGTTGAAGGACATCTGGGTTCTTTCCAGCTTCTGGCTATTATAAATAAGGCCGCTATAAACATAGTGGAGCATGTGGCCCTGTTGCATGTTGAAATATCTTCTGGGTATATACCCAGGAGGGGTATAGCTGGGTCCTCACGTAACACTATGTTCAATTTTCTGAGGTATCGCCAGACTGCTTTCCATAGTGGTTGTACCAGCTTGCAATCCACCAACAATGGAGGAGTGTTCCTCTTTCTGCACATCCTCGCCAACATCTGCTGTCACCTGTGTTTTGGATCTTAGCCAATCTGACTGGTGTGAGGTGGAATCTCTGTGTTGTTTTCATTTGCATTTCCCTGATGACTGGGGATGCTGAACACTTCTTTTTAATCTTTCACATTTCGTATTTATAAATAAATAAATAAATAAATAAATAAATAAATAAATAAATAAATAAATACCTTTGTTTCCACAACAAATAACTCAATCTAATTAAAGGAAACTAATTTAAATAAGCATTTCTTCCTCCCACATCCCCCTAACTCTTGGATTTTCATAAAGCTTCTTTCTACAATCTTGGTTTTGGCTAATCTATCCCCTATGCCCTACATTCCACATCTATTTGCTTCTATTTCCACTTAAAAATTTATCACCATGTATCTCGTCAGCCCCATCAATTTTCATGTCTGATGTATTCTATTATTTCATCTTCAGTACTTTTTTACATGAGTTGCAAAACTGTAGGTTTAAGTGCCTTGCCAAACATACATCATTTTGAGTTTTTCCTTGAATGTTAGTGCATGTGAGTGTACGTGTAAGCGTGCATTTGTTCTTGTGTATGGGTATCCATACATGTGAGGGAGGGCAGAGAACAACTTGGATATTGCTTCTCAGAAAAATTATCCACCTCCTTTGGGACAGAGTAAATAAATGTTTCTTAATTGTTTTGACATGTCTTCTACGACAAACATTTTGGGGTATGGAGTATAAAGAAAAGGAAATACAACAAGAAAAGATAAATATTAGGGCATGAAGGGGGACTAAATGTCAGTAATGGACATGAATGAAGATATAAATTTAGTTGTTTTTATGTTTCCTATTCTGTCACAGATTTTAGTTTTGTTTTGGTAGTTGATAAGTACATAAAATATACCTGATACTAATAGTGTAAATTTTAATGTGAAACTCTACAGCTTTCAGTAGCTTGAATGTGAAGTCTAACTATATAGATGTTCACTCATAAGGATAGACTTGAGTCTTGTTTATTTTGGTAAGTAGTGCTTTCTTTACTTTATTTGCAAGTTCACTTTATAGTAAACTATATAAAAGTAAAAAATTGAACATAAACAATAAATAATAAAGGAAAAATTTCAAAAGAAAATCTTTTGTTTTCTTTATTTTCAACTTTCCATTTGTACACACAATATACTGTGATTGCAGTCATTCTCCAATGTGCTCTGGCTTCCCCATCCCTTACCTTAGAATTTTTTTTCCTACCAGTTCTCAAAAGCTCCACCATTCAAGAAAATGACACTCCATCCTTCAGCAGCCACTGATAGTCATGATCTACTCTAGAAGGAATGAGCTTTCATGGGTACCTCCTCCGTCAGGGGCGAGAAACTGGAGTTTCTTATTGCATGCAAGTGTCCACAGTTGCTGCATGTTCATGCTTGACTCACAAGTATGATATCAGCATGACCACATTTCATGACACTCTTCTGATCTCTCTTTCCTATTTTTTTCCAGCCCTTAAATTACCTTGTCTCTCATCAGTAATGTTCAGTGGTCACTGAAAAGGCAGGCAGCAGGAGAGAAGGCTGATATAAGTAGGTGTCCCAACAAAACTCATCATTCCGCATTTACTTATTCTGAGGACCTGGAACAGATACAAACCTTTATATTGATTATGACTCTGCAAATATTACCTTCTCTGCCTTAGGTTGAACCCCACTTGTGTAAGGGTATTATTTTTTTATATGGGATCATATTGGGGCAATATTTGTATAAAATTATAAGATATATTTACTAAGGACAAAAAGCAGGGAACAAATAACGATAATCCTTTACATGAGTATGGAATAAGTATGATGATGCAGCTAGTTTTGATTTATACACTTATTAAGATTTTTGTAGGTGAATTATATCATATTCCATATCTATTCAATCTCTTTATTATGATCAAATCACATTAGTGTTAAATCAAAGAATAAATATGCAGAAATGTAATGCTTGGACTATACTATCTACAAATTAATGAGGTATATAAATTTGAATTATGAACTAGAATTTTAAGTATAAAATGTACGTATTAACAAGTAAAATGTGATACAATCTCAATAGATTAATAAGGGGTTGATTTATAGATCTTCACTTATATTTGAATGAAATTTTTCCCCTGGGCTAGTATGTTTGAGCATGTGGTCTCTAGCTGGTTACCCTGGTAGGCAAGGCTATGGAGCTTTTAGAAGGTGGAGACTTACTGAGGAAGTATGTCAGTGGAGGCAGGCCTGGATATTTTATAGGCTGATCCTGCTTTCTACTTCCTCACTACAGATATAATATGAGCAACTGATGTTCCTGCTACCTACCATGTCTTTCCTGCCACAGAGGACTGTGTAGCTTCAGACTGTTAATGAAGTAATCTTTCTAAGACTCATTGACGCAATATTTCTTCTCTTAATTAAGTTGGTCATTGTCAGTTATGAGGACAATGAGAACAATTAATGCTCATACTCAAAGGACAAAAGAAGGAACCTGAGTAAACACAGTTGTACATCCATGAGAATTTTCAAGTAGTGAGGTCATAGGATTGGATGTGGTCTCTCTGGGAGATACTAAGACATAACATATTACACTTTGTGCCCTCTTAAGCATTGCTGTTCCACCTGCAGTGGTTTATTCTGCAGGCAGAGCTTATTCAGTTGTACCATTATGACACAATGTGAGTAGTGAGTACATGTGAGTAGTGTTCCCCGCTGCTCCGTATTTTCCTTTTTTCTACACCAAGATATTATTATCCAGATGTCTTACAGCCAGCTGCTTCACAGTTTAATCTAAATAAGACAAGAAATATAATCAGCCACTCTTCTTCCTTCCCAGACCACAGGGGAAAGTTGAGAGATTCCACTGAGAAATAAAAGGGCCAGTGATATGGTCACTTTGAGGATAATTTGCAATTTCATCTTTGTTTGTAGTTTCTCACAAGACAGGAGAAATGAATGAAGTATCCACTTAGACATTTCTTATATATTAATAAACAGTAACACATACAAAATGCATTTTATAATCATGCTTCTGGGACGTAGAGATGATATTAGAAATGCCCTACTGGAAACCTGAAGTAAGAGAAAGCTTCTAACTTTCCATTAAATAAAACCTTGCTCATGCCAAATGCATTTGTGAGCCAAGTTGAAAAGACCATCTAAGGACTTACACTATTATGACAGGAGAAAAAAGACACAATGTTGGATTCGACCACCTCCAGAAGTCTTCTGGACAGATTAGCATTCTATTATTTAAAAGTCTTGCATTTATTTTTTTCAGTCTTTCAGATAAGATTCCAATGATAGTTGATCTTTGCTCGTTCAAAATCACAAACTTACAAGAGCCTCCCACTGCAGTTATTGAATGGAAAGCTAGAAGCCAAGACAGACAGGCCAACTCATCTCCTAATCCATTTCACTGCAGGGTTTCTAGCTCAGTGTGGTCTAAACTGCAGAGGATAAACAAATGAAAATTTATTCCTCCAGTATGACATTTATTAGGTTGTTTTACTGCAAATGATTGGAAGACTTTTATTGCTTGAGTCTGAGTGAGAAACTGCAGGCATTGCACAAGTGTTTACAGAATATAAGAAGCTGTGTGCTCACAAGTCAGACTGGAAGGGCATTCCATGGAAAGAGGGAAGGTAAATTACAGTTATTAAGCTGTGACTTTGCAAGGTTCCATTGCAACCTTGTTAACACTAGCAAAATTTATCTTAGACACATAACTCACCTCAAATACAAACTTTATCAAATTAAAGGATCATTATGTAGTTTAGAGCATAAAATATACTATGAATTTATCTTAAAGAATGGCACCATACCCTCAGATGATACAAATGATCTTAATGACATGGAAAGTGTGACAGGCTACACATGTTAGTGTGATGAAATACATGTCTTTAATTTCATTTTTTTCCAAAGTAGATGTTTTAGGAATTCATTGCATATATTAATTTCATCATATATTAGCTGATTTGATTTTTCTAGTTACAGTTTTGTTTTTTCATATGTTTAAATTGGACTAATGGGATTTATATCTATTCTATAATGCATTTTGAAGAGACTCCTATATCTTTATTGTTTTCAAAAATATTTTTGTTACTACATTCCTCATAAATAACCTGCAAACTTTCCACTTGATTAAGTGAGGAAGAACATGCTTGCCTGAGGAATAACAGCCTCATGACCAATGAGAGACAAGAAAATTTTCAGAACTGGAAGGGAAATTTTTGTTCAGATTTTAGAGGTGAGGAAAATCTTATGGCTTATATGTTGTGTATCATAAACTAAAACCAAGATAACTCTGTAAGAATATAAAATAATAGTAAGTTGTCAATTGTTTTACAATATCAGAAGATTATTGTCTTTATGTATTTTAAAATAAATTCATTAACTGTTCTCTGAGAGGCTCCATCCAGCAGCTAACCCAAACAGATGCAGAGACCATAGCCAAATATTAGACAAAGCTTGAGAAGTCTTGTGGAAGAACTGGGAGAAGAATTGGAGCCCCTCTGAGGACAGGGACTCCTCAAGAAAACCAACAGAGGTAACTAACCTGGACCCTTGGGAGGCTTCCAGAGACTGAACCAACAACTGAAAAGCATACAAAGGCTGGACCTAGGATACCCTGCACATATGTAGCATGTATACAGGTTGGTCTTTATATGGGTCCTCCAACAACTGGAGTAGGGCTTACCCTGACTCTGTTACATGCCTGTGGATTGTGTTCCCCTAAGTGGGCTCTCTGGCCTCAGGTGGAGAGAATATGCACAATCTTTCAGTGACTTGAGGTGCCATGCTGGGTTTGTACCCAAGGCAGGCTCCCCCTTGTCTGAGGTGGAGGGGAGAGGTAGAGGAGGAGCCATGTGAGGGGGTGACTGGGAGAAGAAGGGGGCTGTGATTTGAATGTAAACTGAATAACTAAATTCATAGAAAGAAAAAAAGAAATGAAACATCCTAAAGTATATAGACAGATAGATTGATATATATAGATATATAGACATATATTTATTATTCCACCTCCTGTGCCCTCTCATAGGCCCAAGTATTTATTTCATCAAATGATAAGATATCATATTAAATATTTGGAATATGTTTTAAAACTATAAATTTTTATTCTTTAAAAGATTGTATCTTTGTTGTTTTAATTGTGTGTGTCTGTCTCTCTCTCTCTCTCTCTTGTGTGTGTGTGTTGTGTGTGTGTGTGTGTGTGTTTGCATCTCTGCATGTGAATGCAGGTATCTGCAGAAGCCAGAAAATGTTCTCCCTCCCCTGAAGATGGAGTTACAGAGTGTTGTGAGCTTGGTGCTAGGAAATAAACATGAGTCCTCTCTATTAGCAACAAGCACTCTTAAGAGCACAGCCATGTTTTTTCTGGCCATCCTCCAAGTTTGATTTTTAAATGGTAAATAATGTCAAACTTACTTGAGAGTTAAAAGAATTAATGAGGAAAACTTATTTTTTAAAAAAAATGGCCGGGCGGTGGTGGCGCACGCCTTAATCCCAGCACTTGGGAGGCAGAGGCAGGCGGATTTCTGAGTTCGAGCCAGCCTGGTCTACGGAGTGAGTTCCAGGACAGCCCGAGCTACACAGAGAAACTCTGTCTCGAAAACAAAAAAAAAAAAAAAAAAAAAAAAAAAAAAAAAAAATGGATTTATCTGCTAAGGGGTACTTCTCATACTTGATTTCCTTATATCTTGAGGAAATGGAGGGGAGTGTATCTGGGAGTTTGGAAGTTGGTGGGAGATAGGAAGAGTAGAGGAGGGAAAGCTGTGATTGTAATGTACTGTATGAGAGAAGAGTATTTTAATAACTTTTTAAAAGAACATGCATTTGGTGTTTCGTATGTTTATGTAAAAATGAAAGTCATGATTATGTTCACTTTACATATATATATATGTGTATATATATGACAATTTATATATAATATACATGTCATGTACACACACACACATGAGGTCCCCAGCTAATCACCAGCTAGCTTAGTTGTTCAATTGCTTACAAGTTAGGTTGACTGGTCTGAATTTTGCTTAGGAACTTCAAATATACTCATGCCTTGCTACAACACTAATCAGAATCTGAAAATTTTTATATATGGACTATTTTAGATTGTGGATACAAATACTCATTTTTCAGTGTCTGACTAATTGCACACAATATAATACTTTTTAGATCTATCAAACTCACCATAGTGGTTGCTTTCCTTTTCTGCTAAAGCAATGATATCTTTTTTTTTTTTTTTTTTGGATATCTAGTTTGTGTATATATGGTTACATGTAATAATTTATTGTTTCTTTCTTTTTTTTTTTTTTTTTTTCGAGACAGGGTTTCTCTGTATAGCCCTGGCTGTCCTGGAACTCACTTGTAGACCAGGTTGGCCTCGAACTCAGAATCCGCCTGCCTCTGCTCCCAAGTGCTGGATTAAAGGCGTGCGCCACACGCCCGGCTTAATAATTTATTGTTAATACCCATCCATCTGTTGATGAGCTTTTAAACTGTATTCACACACATCTTTGCTACTGTTTAAAAGATAGAGTAAATATCTTCATCCTGTTGATTTCATTTAATGTATATATACACTCATAGTAGAATGGAGGTACCGTGTTTAATGCAATAGTTTGTCATTTAGTTTCATGAGTTATTTTCTCTATGTGGATCCTCTAATGAATACACCAATTTATATTTGCTCCAAGAAGTCTAGAGTCTAGTCTTGCTGGCATGGATTTCATAGAATTCCTTCTGAAAGCTAGTAACTGATCACATAATGATATCTTTACACTGGTTTGTGATTAATGATTTCCAGTATCTTTGTGTGCAGTGTGCCTGTTTAAGCCTAACAAATGTCTACCCAGGAATATTGTCCATTTGTAAAAATTAGTTTGCTTATTATTTTGTCTGCTTGTTCTGGTTTTGTTACTCAACTGTATTACTTCATTTAATTTTAGGTTATAGGTTCTTCAGTAAATATATTTATACCTGGCCTGTTCAAAATGTTTATATTTCTGGTAAAATACCAAATCTCATCCTGGTGATTGTTAAATTAATTAATTAAGTAAATAAGTAATTAGTTTTAACCACTGAGGGATTAAAAATACAATCAGTTAAAACACTGAATGTACCTTTTCCTATATCCTTTACTAAAATCTCCTGGCTTCACATTTTCTTGCATCCTACATCTCTTATAAAGAAAGTCCTCACATGGAGGGACCCATGGCTCCAGCCACATATGTAGCAAAGGATGCTCTTGTTGGGCATCAATGGGAAGAGAGGCCCTTGGTCCTGTGAAGCTCCATGCCCCAGTATAGGGGAATGCCAGGGAGGGGAGGCAGGAGTGGTTGGGGGAAAATCCTCATAGAAGCAGGGAGAAGGGATGTTATAGGGGGTTCCTGGAGAGGAAAACATTAAAGGGATAACATTTGAAATGTAAATAAGAAAATATCTAAGAAGAGAGAGAGAGAGAGAGAGAGAGAGAGAGAGAGAGAGAGGAGAAAGTTTTCGCAGAACCAACCTGCTCTGAATTTAGTTGACTTGCTAGCAACTCAATAGACGACTTTCTGTTTATCTAACACTTCCTTTAGCAGCTTTGTGATACATCTAGCATCCTTCTAATCTAGTAAATGCTATCATGTGAAAATTGGGATGAGCCTCTCATGGTTTCACTTGCCAAAACTACTGGCTACCTGTAACACAGAGAGGTAGTTCTGTTTGATGTGTGCCTATGTGGGGCACATTTCTTAAGGGTTGTTCCAGGAACAAGCTCTACATGGCCTCAGTTGTAGGGTGACCTCTTTTCTTGCTTAGTCCTCCACTCTTTAGAGATGTCCCATAATCTTCCTTTTCATCTGCAAAATCCTCTTCAATCTCCACCAAACAGATTACAAAAGACATTTAGATGCACAGCCTTGTCTTCAAGAATTTCACCACATTGCTTTTTGTGATCCTGAAAATGGTAGTACAGTGTTCTGTGTAGATATACATGCAGATATTAGCTCATGTTTGTGTCTAATGAAAATTACTCTATTTTCCCCAAAAGAAGAGTCATGACTTATGTTCAGCAGAAGGAGCTTGTTGCAAAAGGATATCATCTCTATATTCATGTTTACTCTTAATGCTAGACTACCATTAAGTTGCAAGAAATACCCTTCCAAAATAACCTGAATCCTATTTGCCACTTTATTCTATGCAGTAAATAAATTCTAATTATACCAGTGGGATTCGAATTCTGCTATATTCTGATGATGCTAATCATTGATATGTGGTTAAACAGTATGCTGGGTTTCAAATGCAAAGTCAAAGATAATTAGTAAGATAGTTCATTGCTGATTAAATTGTATACCACTTCACATTAAATTTGGTAGAACCTTTGTTTTATAAAAATAAACAAATGAGGGATGGAGACAGAGGGAAAAGCTCAGCAGTTAAGAATATTGATTGCTTTTCCAGAGTACTGAGATTCAATTCCTACTACCTACATGGCTTCACATAAACATCTGTAAATCTAGTTTTAGAAAATTGGATGCTCTTATATACCCTCCAAGGGTACCAGTTATGTACATACTATTCAGACCTATGTGCAAACAAAGCACCTCCATGCATAAAATAATAATTAAAACAAATTAAACAAAACAAATTGCAACATCAATGAATATCACCTCTTTTCATACTTTTATATTGTGTAAAATATCATTCTTTAATATTTATTTTACTTTAAATTATGTGTCTGAGCCTATGTGATATGATTTGCATTATAAAAGATAAGTGCTATTACCTTAGGAAGCCAGAAGAGGGTGTAGAATGCCCTGGAGCTGAAGATAGAGGGTTGTGACCTACCAGGGGTTTGGGAACTGAATCTCATTCTCTGAAAAACAGTCTCCAAACCACTGAGTCATCCCTCCAGTCCTTCAAAAGTTTTCAATATTGAAAATGCCTTCAGAATACATAAAACTTATTAAGAATTATTTCCTTAATCATTGTATTGTTTCCTTTGTGAACTACAAAATTCATGACGTTTGCCTAAACACAGCCCATGAAATGACATTTACTTTTGCAGGACAATTTTCAGATGACAAAACATAACAATTTGTTCAAAATTATGATGAACAAGAAATTCTGGCAAAATGCAAAATGTAATTAGAATATCCATTTGAAATATACTTATTAATAATCTTAACACCGCATGGAGTTTTCAGAATTTCAACACTGTAATTAAATTAACACTGTTTATGTTTTCGGTATTTAAACTCTGAAATTGCAAGCAATAACCATAAAATGAAGTAATAAATAATGATAATAACTAATTACTCCAGAAATGGAAGAAAACCATAGTAATAATTACAGTTTTTATTGACAACAGCTCCTTTATAGCACTCCAACTTACTGGGTGATTCTACAGAGATTATTTTTATTGCCAGCAGAACTTTTGATCTCATTAAATAGAGCAAGCAGGTCCCCAATCACCCCAATCACATGACTTTACTGTCAGTTAAAAAACCAAATGGCTAAAAACACTAAGTCTCACTCTTTTATTATGTGGCATTCATATGGAATCTAGAAAATGTAATGATTCAAGACCACTTCAAAACAAATTCCCTTATTTTTGTACTATTGAAAAAATAATTGGAATTTTTTTAAAGTGCAGAGAAAAAACAGCGATTGTACAAACACATGTGCACACATGCACACACACACACACACACACACGCAAACTCTATCCACCTCTCTCTTAACAACAACAGAGGTTGTATTTTTGAACCATGGATTACAGAAATTTCCTAGAAGTTATGGAACTTTGAAATAAAGCGGCTAGGATATAGATTCTTGGTTAATAGAGGACTCTGTATGATCCCTGCTGAATAGTTTCCTGTTAGACATAGAAAATGTACTAAAGAAACCTAATATCTGAAAGATATGATGTCTGCAAAGTAGTGGAATTCCAAGTATATTGCATATTTAGATTCAAAGAGCAAAATAATGCTGCTTCCAGAAAAAAATAGAATAGATATTACCTCAGAATTGATGATGATTTATCATCATCAATGTAACAATTAACATGAAAAGAAAAATGACTAAATTTGATAATATAAATGAGAAAATTGATTATCAAAAACCACCAACCCAATGGTAAAGTTAAGTACACATCTGAGATAACATGCTAGCTGTGATGATACATACATGAACATAAATAATGAAAGTCCTGCCTGATTGTTTGGTTTTCATTTTTGGTTTTTCAGTGTGTTGTATCCCCACATCCAAGTATACTTTATGATTATTTTTCTTAATTTAAATGCCATAATGCCCGGCGCCCTTCCTGGCCAGCAGGAAATTAGACGCAAGACAACAAGGTTCCTTCTCAAGGCAGTTTACTCAGGATTGTAGCTTTCTGGTGGTGGTGGCCTCACCTATCTCGGGGACCAGGTTTATATCTAAGCAAAGGCCAATGAGCATATGCCACGTATCATCTCTCCATACATCCACATATGACCATTCCCTGCCCCTGCACAGCTGTATAGCCAAATGAGGACTTGTTTACCACAAGGAGCACTCTCAGCCAGCACCATCTTCAGGTGCAGCACATAGCGGCTCTCTACACCATAATAAATTCTTCAGGTTATTTATACTAAGGTCATTTTGTATCACATACATTTAGGATTGCACACTCTCATGTGTCTAGAAAAAAATGCCTTGTCTATTTGATTACTGGACTGGACTCTTCTAGAGATGTATGTTTATTCTCCAAAAAGTGTTACATCAAAGATGTAGCATTGCCAAGAAATATGCTCAAGAATATTAATCAGTATGAAAACATAAATTAACCTCTAAGTGGAACTTCTATTAGAATTACCTGAATGGAAATGATTGACAGATCTTATGGTATTTAGAAACACAAAGCAGACCATTCAGTTTGGATGCAAGTGTCTGTGAGTTTCATTTTACAGTATGCTGCACTGCCCACAATGTCATCAAAGGACAATGAATTTGAACAAAATCCAATGCCACTGAAAATTTAGTGTTTTGAAATTGGAAGTACTGATTTAGCCCAGCTTAGGGGCAGGCATATTTGATACAATCATTCCTATGTTTAGAATGCCTGTGACCTAAGATGTACCATGCAATTGATGTCCAATGGCTTTAAACATGATTTTAAAACTCAAGCATTTTAACCAAGAGGTAGAGTCTTAGTGCAAAATCAACCTCTCTAACTCACTAACCAGAGAAACTTAAACCTCAAAATTGCTGACTAGACTTTAGTATATAAAATATAAGCACATCTTTGTCTATCTCTCTTGGATATTTAACCCACATTTACATTTTCATTTACATTTCCCACTTTTTCATCATTTGCTGTAAATAAAACTTTTTTTAAGTTCACCTTACAAATGAGCAATTACTTTTTGCTTTGTCCCATTTCATGAAATATCTATACAAATTTTGACTCAATGTTTCTACTGAGTCTGTATAATTTAAGTACCAGCTATGCAGTTTCTTTTTTCGTCTTACAAGTCCATTGAACATCTTATCTTAATATTAACAGTGGTTGCTCTCAACTACCTAATTATGTTCCATTAGTGCACTTCTCTTAATTATAGCAGCCTCTCTGGTGGCTAGTACACAAATACTTAGGACACTACTTAGGTCCTTTGATGCATTAAGGTGGTATTTAAGTAGGTATGAGTGTGTGAATGTGTTTGTATGTGCTCGAGTACACTATTGTCTCTTTCCCATAGCTTTTCCAGATATTTAGAGTTTAGCCTGCCATGGATAATTCTACTAGCCAATTCAGTTATATTTTGTTTTTTTTTTTTTTTCTCACTTCTTAAAATCCCATCAGCGAGGCTGGCAAGATTGAGCAGGGGATAAGAGAGCTTGCTACCAAATCTCATGACCTGAGTTTGATCCTCAGCATCTGCATGAAAGATGTAAAGAATTAACTCCTGCAGACTGTCCTCTGACCTTCACATTCATGCCCTGTAGAATTAAATGCACGTTTAAGCTCATCATCAGCTGTCCACACAGATGCCATGACGACCTTCATCTCCCATGTTCTCACCCTAACAGAGGCACTAGGAATATAATACTAGATGTGTCTAAAGCACATTTGATATACAATTTTACAATTAACCAAGATTTTTAAACGTTAGTGTACATCATAATTATACACTTACCTGAAACACATGTTTTGAAGTCTTAACACCAGTCAGAGCTTCTGGTTCTGAATTTGAGCCAGAGAATTTGCATTTCTCAAAATTTCCAGGTGCTGCTGATGCTGTTTTTCATTGCTAAAAAATAATTGAGCTTGACATTGGCACTGAGATTAGCACAACAGAAAGACAGTTCCGTCTGAGGCCAGAGTTTGCTGAGTGTCAGGCAAAGCAACTTTCAACAGCACTGATTATCCAGTTAATATTCACAGACATAATTCCAACAGTCTTCACCACAATCAACTTTATATAGCTGCATGCAAATAACTTAACATGAATCCTTCATAGGAGAATTTGATTCAAAATTAAACCAAGTATTTTCTATTCAATCCAATATATCCTCCCTTTATAACTATTGTGCTCTATTCCTAGGATATTGACATATAGAAGCCATTTCAGTTAGTTTATTCACTGTATAAACTAGTCATGGTTACTATGATATGGACCATATAAAATAATTGTTATATATTTATTTATCTATATACTATCTCTTTATCATTTCTCTATTCAAGTCATCTATATATCATTTTGTCTTTATATAACCTATTAACTGTCTTGAATATATCTATGTTGTCATATGTAGACAAATAGACACAGACAGTCTAACATTATTATCAATCATTTCTCAATCTACCATCTGGGTTTCTATCCTCTTTCTTATCATCCCTCTCTATATCTAGGTAGCCAGCTCTTATAAGTTTATCTGTCATCTATAAATTTTCTAATCTATCATCCAAATCTCTTGATATATATATATATATATATATATATATATATATATATATGTGTGTGTGTGTGTGTGTGTATGTGTGTGTTGTGTTGTATGTGTATATATATGTATGTATCTATATATCTATCCAATATCTATGCTACCTACCAATCTATCAATATATTAACATAGCTATCTATCTATCTATCTATCTATCCATCCTCTATCATCTATCTGTGAATGTGAGTACACACTTATATATACATATACTTATATATGTAGAATATATAAGTATATGTATGTGTATCAATAATTTGTCTATGTGACTGTGTCTTAATTACTAATATATTGCTATAAAGAGACTGCATAACCAAACCAACTATTATAGATAGCGTTTAACTGAGGGCTTGGTTACAGTTCTTGGTTACAGGTGACATACCTCCTCCAACAAAGCTACACCTCCTAATCATCCCTATACAGTTAATCAACTGGGGACTAATCATTCAAAAACATGAACCTATGGGGTCATTCTCATTTAAACCACCACTTTCAACTCCCTGGATGCCACAGGACTGTAGACAACCAACATTCAAAATGTATTTAGTCCAATTTTAGAGGCTCCCACAATTCTTCACAGACACAACACTGATTTAAAAGTCCAAAGTCTTTTTGAGTTCGAAGATGATATCTCATGCTTTCAGCAAACAATGAGTAAAACATAAACATTACCATTCTAAAGGGGAGGAAAGGATCAATCACAGTGAAATATTAAGTCAAGCAAGACTGAAAACCAGGAGGATAAACTCTACATTCTCCAAGTCCATGTCTAATGTTTCAGGGTTTATTAAATGGCTCTACCTTTCTAATTTGCTGACTGTGTTGCACTTCTCTCTCTTGGGCTAGGTCCATATCTTATTTAACAGCTCTCATTGGCAGATATCCAATGGCTCTGGCATCTCAAACATCTTGGGTTCTCCTATTACAACCCAGGCTTCATTGTTCCAGCTTCATTTGATGGCCTCTAGGCCTCCCTGCATTAACTCCTTGCTATACACCTGGCCTGAGTGGCTCTCCTTAACTGAAGAGGAAAATCCTATAACACCTTCCCTTCTGTAACCTTCCTGAGTCTAAGGTCAGAATCACATGATTAAAGCTACTACATTCTTTAGCATTCTGTGGTTGAATCCTAACCCTCTCCTTAAATTAGATTTGCTTGCATAAGATTTCCGTTTTTGTTTAGTCCAAGGAAATCTCGCTAGCTTTTCTTTTTATGATTTCCTGGATTAACTGAGTGGGGTTCTGCCCTGAGGTGACCACTCCCTTCATTCCATTTATTCCAGACATTTCTTTAAACTTTTCCTTTCCCTGGAGCACAGGATTTGGCTCTAACATTGCATTTCTTGGGTGATCCTTTTCTAGTCAAATTTTTCAGCATGTAGTACCCTTGCCCTGTTTGCTTCTTTTCATTATAGACTTGCATAAGGATGTTGTCTAAAAACTAAATGACACAATCACTACTTTGCTATCTTGAAATCTTCTCTGTCAAAGACATTAATGAAAAACTTCAGATTAGCCTCAGGCATATTTTTTGAACAATAGCATCATTTTTTTCATTAATTAATTTTTTAATTCATGTTACATTCCAATATCTGTTCACCCTATTCTCCCAGTTCATTCCTCCTACAGCTCCTTTACCCTATCCCCCTCTTTCCTTCCCCTTTTCCTCTGAGAATGGGACATGGGACAACCCCCCACTCTACCCCAGTTGTTGGGGTTCCTGCATCAAGACCAAGCTGCACATCTGCTACATATGTAAGGGTGGAAGGACTAGGTCCAACCCATGCTTACTCTTTGATTGGTGGTTCAGTCTCTAGAAGTTCCATGTGTCTATGTTAGTTGCCTCTATTAGCTTTTCTGTCAAGTCTCTGTCCTCTTTGAGTCCCTCAATCCTTCCCCCAGCCATTCCTCAAGACTCCTAAGATCCATCTAATATTTGGCTGTGGGTCTATGTATGTATTTCCTTTGGCTGCTGGGTAGAGCCTCTCAGAGAACTGTTATGCTACCATCTTTTCTGAAAGCAAACTAGAGTTTCATCAGTAATGTCAAGGATTGGTACTTGCCTGTGTAATGGGTCTAAATTTGAGCCAGTTGTGTGTTGATCCTTCCCTCTGTTTCTACTCCATTCTTGTCCCTGCACATTTTTACACAATATATTTTCATGTCAAAACTTTTGTGGATTGGTTGCTATCCTTATCCGCTTCACTGGGAGTCCTGGCTGGCTACATGTCTAATGGCCAAGAAACACTTAAAGAAATTGTCAGCATCCTTATTCATCACAGAAATACAAATCAAAATAACTCTGAGATTCTAAACCTTACACCGATCAGAATAGATGAAAAAAACCACATGATTATCTCATTAGATGCTGAGAAAGCATTTGACAAAATTCAACAGCTCTTCATGGTAAAAGTCTTGGAAAGATCAGAAGTTCAAGGCCTATAACTAAACATAGTAAAAGCAATATACAGCAAACCAGTAGCCAACATTAAACTAAATGGAGAGAAATTTGAAGCAATCCCACTAAAATCAGGGACTACACAAGGCTGCCCATTCTCTTACTACCTATCCAACATAGAACTTGAACTCTTAATCAGAGCATTAAGACAACAAAAGAAGTTCAAAGGAATACAAATTGGAAAGGAAAAAATCAAAATATCACTATTTGCCAATGACAAGATCGTATACTTAAGTGACCCAAAACTTCCACCAGAGAATTCCTAAACCTGATAAACAACTTCATCAAAGTGGTTGGATAAAAAATTAACTCAAACAAATGAATAGCCATCCTCTACTCAAAGGATAAACAGTCTGAGAAAGAAATTAAGGAAACAACACCCTTCACAGTAGTTACAGATAAAATAAAATACCTTGGTTTGACTCTAACTAAGCAAGTGAAAGATTTGTATGACAAGAACTTCAAGTCACTAAAGAGAGAAATCGAAGATCTCATAAGATGGAAAGCTCTCCCATGCTCATGGATTGGCTGGATGAATGTAGTAAAAATGGCCATCTTGCTGAAAGCAATCTACAGATTCAATGCAATCTCCATCAAAATTTCAACTCAGTTGTTCATAAAGTTAAAAAGAGCACTCCTCGGTTCTGGTAGGGGTGCGAACTTGTACAACCACTCTGGAAATCAATTTGGCAGTTTTTCAGAAAATTTGGAATAGTTCTCTACCTCAAAACCCATCTATACCACTCCTGGGAATATGTGGAAAAGATTCTCCACCATACAACAAGAACACTTACTCTACTATATTCATATCCCCTTTATTCAGAATAGCCAGGAACTGAAAAATACCTAGATTACCCTCAAGTGAAGAATGGATGAAAACAATGTGGTTAATTTGCACAAAGGAATACATCTCAGCTATTAAAAACAAAGACATCATGAATTTTGCAGGCAAGTAGACAGAATTAGAAAACATAATCCTGAGTGTGGTAACCCTGTCCCAAAAAGACATGCATAGTATGTACTCATTTATAAGAGAATATTAGCTATAAAGTACAGTATAATCATGCTACAATCCATAGAACCAAAATAATCAAATAACAAAGAGGCCCCAAGGGAGGATGTTTGAATATTTCTCAGAATGTGAGATTAAATATATATTGGAGGGAGGGAACTAGGAGGAAAGGGAATGGGGAGAGAAACATGGCACAGGGATTAGGTGTAGGGAGAGAAGGAGAGAGAGAAAGGAAATCCACAGTGGGCAGGAGGGTGCATCTCTAGGATGTACCCAAAACTTGGGGAAGGAAGACCCCTGGAATCTAAGTGGGTGACTCTACCCAAGACTCCTAGCAGTGGTGGATATAAAGCCCAAAGTGGGCACCATTTTTGTTTATTTGTTTTGACAAATTATTACAAGAATGGTCTATAGGTCAGGCAATAATAATCCTTCTATTTGAAATTTCTCTGAGATGGGACTCCCACAGTAAACATTGCCCTTGGCACCACTGTCCATGCATCTAATGGATGTCCCATTAATTCCCATTTAAAACTTTCAACTGCATTTCTAGTCTAAAGTTTTAAGGTCTTTCTTATTCCTCCAAACAAAAGCATGATCAAGCATGTCACAGCAATAATTTAGTTCCTGGTACCAACTTCTACCTTAGCCATTGTTTTATTTCTATGAAGTGATACCATGATAAATGCAACTCTTATAAATGAAAGCATTTAATAGGAATCTTGTTTACATGTGGTATTGGATGGTGTACCTTCTTTTTTAGTGATGACCAGAGTGGTGTGTGCCCTGTCATGGATGATAATACATGATTCCAAAGTTGAGGAGTCTGGGAATTCCAGAATGGCTCATTTCTTCTACCCTTCTGTGGTGGGTTAAGCATCATGATTCTTGATGAATGACATATATCATGAAAGTACAGGAGAACAACAACATCACTCATGGATAGAAATTTAGTGCAGTCTTGAAAGTAGCATGAATGGGATAGGAACACAGCAGGTTATAGCAGAAGGTACTGGCTACTGATGTGGTTGTAAAGACATGGAATTGAGGCTCAGGTCTCTGCCAGGGATGGGGTGGTATTGACTGTATTAAGGAGGTATTGTTCTGAGAAAACACAAATCAAATGCTATATTCTTCATTAGATTTGACAAGAAAAGCAGAAGGAAGATGAGATGGAGATGTTAGCTTGCCTTTTTTTTTTTTTTATATAGTTGACATGTTGATACAAAGAGTAGATTATAACTACCAAAAGACTTTTCATGGGATCCAAAGTATTGGAACTTATGGGGAAAATTAGACAGGAGGAGGGAAGAAATGAAACCAAAATGATAGAAAATATCCCTCAGGTCCAATTTCTAGCATAGAGGAAAAAAAAATTAACTCATCATTCAGATGAAGCCTTAGCAGTAGCCCAGTGCAAGAACATAAAATAACTACGAAATACTCTGCTTGGGAACAGCTTGAAATACTAAGTACATATATATGTGCACATGTTTATAAAAATGTGCTTATACACACATATAGATATAGGTATGAACATACACATATATGTAGAAGCATATATATAGGCATATATAAACACATATATGTGTTTTTGGGCTACATAAGAATATTTGCCCCATGCCTTCTTTTTTTTTCTTTGTTAACAGTTGTTGGGGTAATGTACCCTGTCACATATTGTATCTACTGGCTATGAAAGTGCTTCTCTGTATTCTCAATTGTTAATTGCTGCTCTGGCAAGGATAAGTGATGGAAAGATATACAAATGTTTGTTATTTCCTCATCTGCCAAAAATGATGATTTTCTGAGATTATCATGCTAAACAAATTGCTATGGGGAATATCATGGGAGGTCATGTTGGCCTCAATCTGACCAAAAGGCAAAATTAAGAGATAGACTGGGCATAGTCCTGCTGCTGATTGGCTTACAATGAGTAAGCGATAGAATCATTCCCATTATGCTAATGGATTTTTTTATATGAGAAAAGAATGAAGGTTTTTTGATAAATAAAGAGCTGGCAAATGGAAGTGGGGTAGAGGGGTAGAGGAAGAAGAACAGGAGCAAGGCATGGAGGCCGGGTGGTATTAGATGAGAAGGTGAAGGACTGTCTCAAAAAACAGGCTAAAAGCCGTATACTCTAAAGATGTCTCCATGTCTTTATTATTGAACTCCAAGTGGGAGCTCGTGCCCCAAAAACTCAGGAAATAAATGGAGCCCAATTTGGGGCAAAAGATCCAGGCAAAGGGTACACAGCACTCCCTCCAAGGCCTATGGAACATTAGAGAAGAGTGGAGAGAATAATTTTGAGAGATGGAGACAGTGATGGAGTTCTGCATAACTATTTTTTTTCTAATGTGATACATTTTGTTCTTCTGTGATTTAGTGAAGTTCATGAGACTCAGGAAGCTAATGGATTTCACATGACTGAGGAAGTTCACCCAGCAAGATGTGAGAAGCTCAGAGGCTTGCATCCTTTTTTGAAGACACACATCCAGTTTCTGTACACAGGAATTTATTTGTGGAGAGTCTCCTCAGTGGAGATATTTGCAAGAAGGGCAAGGCCATCCAGGGATGGAGCCAGTACGAGTCTCCACTCTTACTGATGGAAGTTCCTGTGATGCAGCTGCTTTGAAGTTACCCATGCTTTTTTATCTCCTTTATGTAACTCGAAAGGAAGTCACTGGCCCATCACCTACACTTAAGTGGAAACTTTTCTATAGTTTGTCACCCATACTTCAGGTTAAATGATCCTGTCTCCCAGAAAAATTCAGGCAAAACCCACAAATAACATTAGCCATCATATTAGACACCAAAGAGGACTTATTCAATGGTGCATTGGAAACAATGTAGCCTCAGAGCCTTCCACTCACTGTCTTCCCATATACATTTTATCTTCTGCAATGTAGACTGTCTGAACATGACACCATCTTTTTCCATTTACAAAAGTGTTTCTACCCCATTCCTATGGAGAAGGGTGACTTCTTTTCTACACAGCTAACTCCCGCTTAGCATTGCACTATTCTTCAAGTCTTTCCAGCTGATTCTTAAATGTTTAGAAATAGCCTGTTTTTGAATCTCTCCTTGAATCTTCCCATGTGACTTACCATCGTTTTACTGGCCTACCTGCCCAGACAAAACAAACTACGGGTTTGGAAATTACCAGATTACACCTGTGGATACTGAAATCACTAAAGAAAAGCTCTTACTGTTTAACCATTTCCATTTTGCCCTTAGAGACTTCAACAGTTTGATGTAATTTCCAGGTTTACTCTTGAACCCACTTTGTTTTGCAGGGATATCATTTCCCACTCTTCAATGGTCTGTTAACACCATGAAACTGCCCAGATATTTGAGAGTTCAGCAAATACTGATATTGAACTGAATAATACTACAGAAAATGGAAAATAATCTCCAATATCAAACTGCTTCCAATCACACATTTCTCTGTTGGAAGTAAAAGACAGACTTTTCCTCTGGTCACAGTCGGTGTCATTTATGCAGCTGTGGGGAGAAAAATGTACATTTGCTCACTTTCTTTAACATGTACCATTTGCTTTTTCTGAACAGTAAATGTGATCACTTCTTGCATAATAGAGAAGGATTACTAAAAGAAAAGCTGCATGTATGTCTATGTAAGGTTCATGACTATTCACAACAGTCAAATCTCTCACCTGTGCACCTGCCTTGCCTCAGTGATTAACAAGTTCCCAATATATTTTCATGATTTTGAGTTAAAAACTATAAGGAAAAAATACCTATTGAACTATGAGTTTTATTTATCTGTATTTATTTGTTTTTGTTTGTGTATGTATGTGTATGAATGTGGTGCATGTGATATGAATGAAACTTATAAACACAGAAGAAGCTGTGAAATTACATCAGGGCACCTGCTTTATCACTCTCTGATTCTTTTCCTTTGAGAGTGTCTCTCCCTGAAGCTGGAGCTAGATTGTCAGCTACACACACTGGAAAGCCTCTTGTCTCTGTTCCTCATAGTTCTGGTTTACAGGCTTGCATATAACGTACTGGGCTTTTTCCAAGTGTAACAGCATTTGAACTTCCGTCTTTACTATTGCTAAGCAAGTGCACTTATCCATCAAGCCATCTTTCCAGACCCCCAGCAGACAATGCAGCATGACCAAGTATCAGCAGCCTAGACTTCCCAGTTATTGGATCGTTCTTGCATATTTGTCCTCAAAATACAGTTTCTAAACCCGTTTACACAGTTATAACATTTTGTCATTTTTCCATCTGCACAAATTGAAATAGTGACGACATAAAGGCATGTCTACAAGATGTCATAGAATCAATAATTTTCTTATTTTCATAGCTTAAGGTAGCTTCTCAAGATCTTGGATAAGTTAGAATACTAATCGTACATACAGACTTAAATTCTTTATCTGATATAGACATAAAAAATGATGTGTTGCCATTTTTGTAGGAAAACTCTAAGAAAATACCATAGCCTGTGTGTTTTCAATAATAAAAAAGGAGTTTTCTCACAAGTCTGGGAAGCTAAATGTCATTTATAGGTACAGATATGTCCAGAGGGCACCCTTGGAGACAGTGAAATAAATAAATCTACTGAGAGCTGGAGTTAAAGCAGACACCAAAGGTCCACATCCAAAGAAGACTCTATAAATCCTTTGCATAACAGTTGCCTTTGAGCTGGCACTGTTTTGTTGTTAAAGCACAAATTCAGTTCAGGTTTTCTGGGAACTGGCTTCTTAAAATGTTAAACTTGGATGTTTCTTTTTCTCCAAATAGTCTAACAGAAATCTGTTTGAACGTCACAAGACCAGCCTCCCTGGTTGAAAAACATATACATCATCCCTACTTGTCAAAGTCTTCCCTGTATCTGCATGCTTCCCAATTCTTGTCTTCTACTCAGATTTAAAAACAAACAAACAAAAATCCTGAAAAATATACCCTTGTGATCTCACAAGTGCATTTGTTTAAACACAGTTTGCAAGTGCAGCCATCTTCTGAGACAGAGGATTTGGGATTCAGTGTAAATCCAAAATTCAACATATACAGCTTGTGAGTCGATCTTAATTATAACTTCAATTAGGGGGAAATACAGAATGGAGAGGCGGAAGTATGACTGTAGTCCCAGGCAACCCTTGGCTTCAGAATTAATTCTTGTCTTAAATAGATAAACAAGTAAAATCAAATCAAAATCTAAAGAAAATATACAAACAATGACTATAAAAACATTGACAGCTTTGCTGACAGTTTTGGCTCCTACTTCTGAGTAAGAAATTGTTAGTTTTGTTTCTATGTTGGCAATGTTACAACTAACAAGAGATGAAACAAAAGCTGCCAAATTTACATATGCAAATTTTATGCTGGGGTCCAATTATAGGGCCAGAAATGGTTGCTTCCTGAGATATTTATCTTTCTCCAGGTGGGTCATTTTCATTCCCAGCATGATATTCCTGTAGGGAATCCTAATTCCTAGCCACTTTCTCCTGTAGTAGTCAGAAAGAAGTACTTTATGAGCTTATTTGAGATAAATGATTATAGAAAAGATAAATTAAAAGTAATGAGCTATGTCTCTACTGGGGTAAATGGTCATGGTACAGCAGGAATGAAAGTGCAACAGAACAGAAAAATAGACAGAGGGTCATGTAGTGTGAATTTGGATATATGTGTATATATATATATATAATATATATATATATATAATACATTGCACAAGCTTATATACAGCCAATGATACAGATGTACAGATGATAGGCAGGTAAATAGACAGATGTATGTAAAAAAGGCAATTAAGAAGACAAATAGATACTGGTGATAAAGACGTAGATATACAGATAAATAAATCATTAGAGCAATAAGTGATACAGGATAATAGTTAAGTAGGTAAATATATGAGAGGTAAATAAATGACTTATAGATAGCTAAGAAATAGATGATACTTAGCCAATAGGTTATAGATTGATAGATGATAAGTAGATGCTAGAAAGAGTAGTGATAGATCATTTCTTTCACAAAGAAATGACCAGTAA
The DNA here is from genome assembly GCA_021653895.1 of Mastomys natalensis. NCBI lineage: Eukaryota > Metazoa > Chordata > Mammalia > Rodentia > Muridae > Mastomys > Mastomys natalensis. The sequence continues at coordinate 31,630 of JAJTUV010003519.1, forward strand.
TGGGAAACTATAAAGTGTAAACAGAAATAAACAACTTAGATTTCAAATACTGAAATATACTTAATAAGTGAAAGAAGTTAACAGAAAATAAGATGCAATAACAAAGGTTGACTGTTTAGAATGACATGAATATGAAGAGACTGGAATACTACAAGTTCATAAACAAATTATCTTGCACTGTCTTAAGTCCTTTTATAGGTACTATTGCCCATCTCTGTATGTAACCTCATATATTTGTGACTATCAGGTAAGTCTTTTGGAAGAAATGAGCAAATCCCTATTTTCCACCAATCCCAAAGACTAGCATACTGACAAATAACATCACAGATTTATAACAGAATTCCTTGCTTTGCTACCTATCTGCATTTCCAACAATATATATGAAACGTGTTGACATGATTTTCTTGGTTCTATTACTATCTAATTTCAGGACTTGGTTAGCATGTTAGAACATGGTTTTGTTGGGAGCCGACTCCTAGCAGAAAGCGGCTATCATCTTTGCAGTCATCTTGAGCCATATACCCTGACAAGAGACTTGTTTTCAACAGCCCACAACAGCTGAGCACACTCTGATAAATATCTTGTTTTTCTCACATATCTTGTTTTGCTGCTTAGTGCCCCCAGCTGCAAGGCTCACGAGGTATCCATGCTGCAAGACACATGACATAGTGCCTTCAGCTGTGTTCCCTTGCTTGTCCTCATCAACAAGGCACGTGGAAAAGCATATAAATACCCAGGATTTCCTTTCAATAAAAGAGACTTGATCAAACTCTCTGTTTTGTCTTCATTTTTCGGGTCTCTTGCCCCTCCATCCCCACTCTCTTGTTAGACCCTGAGCCGCGGACTGGAGCAGCAGCTTGAGCCTGGACATAGTGGCCCCCAAACGTGGGGCAGAACAGGTTATTATAGTGTTTGAGAAAACCTGAATCAGTGTTCCTGGGTCAGGCTCACTCAAAAAAAAAAAAAATTCTGCTTCATTCCTTGATGTCAAGTTGTGGCTTGGTCTACAGATAGAGCAATGATGCTCATGTAAATTTATCTCTAGAACTATTTACTTTGATACTCACTAGTAGGATTGTAGAGTATGCAGAATGTTGATTGTCTTTGTTCCAGGTTTAGTGAAGACCTTGTATCGATGAAATTATAGTCATAGTGCAGGACACTCCATGTTCACTTCAGACTTCCACATATGCACATGCGTGAGCACACATACACACACACATTTCTTGATTGTACTTGACTCTTGAACCATATTTGAATATCATATTTATTCCATATATTTAAAAACATGTCAATAATATGTATATATGATATGCATATTCTTGTATTGTTGTAGGAAATATTAAAAACATCAGCACCATTTTCTCACACTACAACCCCAGAGGTCTCGGTTTCAACGCCTCCATGGCTAATCCCATGCAGTGACCGATTTTGGTCTTCCCAGCTCTGGTTCACTTGCCTCAGAGTCACTAGTTCCTTCTTAGCCATCTAACACCTATGGCTAGTTGTCACAATCCCCCTTAACCAATAAATCAAAACTCTAGAAATTTATAATCAGTCAAATTTATTAGCAATAAATTCTCAATTCACAAGATACCCACACAATTTCAGAGCCAATAGATAAGAATATAAATTGCCCACCTAGAAAAGACAAATTGTCCTGTAATTATCCATCACTTGTATCATATTCATAGCTATCTGTGGCTATTTAAAGAAATGGGAATCTTGATCATCTTCCTCTGGCCCCATCTTCCTTCCTTCTCCTCTGTCTCCATCTCTGAAACTCTTAGCTGTGCCTCCCTTTTTCCTGTCCAACCACAGGCTTTTTGTTGTATTAATATTTAAAGTGATTGGACAGGGAAAATTATGCTGCATTGTATAAAAATGGAAAATTATATATTGAAAGAGTATAATTTATAAAATTGTCTTTTTCTGAATTTGAATATTTGTTTTACTATTTTCTCAATAATATAAAAATAATACAAAATTGTGATGGCGCACGCCTTTAATCCCAACACTTGGGAGGCAGAGGCAGGTGGATTTCTGAGTTCTTTGCTTTTAACTTTATGTACATGTGCCTGAGTGTGTGAATTTATGTTTACCACATGCATAGGTGTTTCTGTATCAGATAGAAGAGAGCAACAGATGCCTTGGAACTACAAAATAACAAAACAAAAATAAGTAGTCGTGAACTGTCTTGTGTGAGTGGTAGGAACTAAACCTTGGTCTTCTGAGACAGTAGTAAGCACTGTTATTAACTGTGAGCAAACTCTCCAGGTTCCTTTCCCTGTAACCCTTGTACCACATGTGTTTAGGCCTAAAATTCTACATTCAAATGGTTTTATATGTACTTAGACTTTGGAAGGATTATTTCATAACTTCATCTCTTTTATAACCTACCAATGAAACATCTTATTCAATTCACTTAATATATAACTGCAATCATATCTGTGACTGATGCTGCTTTCAGATTTCCAAACCACAGTGGTGTGCTTTTTTCCCTTCTTCCCTGCCTCCCTTCCTTTCTCCTTCCCTTCCTCCTTCTCCCCTCTCTCTGTCTCTCTCCTTCTCCCCCCCCTCTCCCTCTCCTCTCCCTCTCCCCCCCCCCCCCCCGTGTTTGTGTGATGCTGATTCCTGCCTCCGTGACACATATGTATTGGTCAGAGAACAATGTGAGTTCACCTTGAGGCAGAGTTTCTGAGCTGTTTCCTCCTTATATGAAAGACCTGAAGGCATTTGAGCTTCCCAGGACTCTTCCCAGGACAAACAAACAAAAAAGAATGTAGGAGCATTTTGCTTTACTAATTTAAATAATCCTTATTCCCAGACTAGTGACACAATGTTAGATTGTAAATGTTCCAATGTTTCTATGGAATTTATTACTGGGCTTTAACATTTGATATATGCCTGCACTCATTGTGTTTGTTTTTTAGTAGTTACTCACACTCAACTCTGACATGTACTAGGTATGAATTAATCATAATAATATGCAGTATCTCATTCAGTCATCTATCAGCATGCTGGAAAAGCCAACTACGTATTCAAAAGGACAATGAGAGCTTTTTCATTTATTTTTAACTAATTAATTAATTAATTTTTGTCATCATAACAAATTGAATTCTCCACTTATTGGGGTAATAAAGTTGAAGACACACCTTGAAAACCCACACTAGAAAATAAACTCCGTACTTTATTAGGACAAAATGCATGGAAAGTTAGGAATTGCTGAGCCTTCTAGTGGCTTTTATTTATATGGCAGTAATTTATGTTGAAAACACATTGGTGTTTCTCATTTAATAAAGAATTTACTATCAACTGTTCATGTTGAACCCTTATTTCTGTTTTAAATGCATCTTCCCTTAGCTTTGCAGAACATTTCATCTCCTGTATATCACCATTGAAATCCTGTGGAAATTTTAGTATTCATGTGTGCTTAATGCACTGCAAGTCAAGATGTCAAGCAGAACTATATACTGCAAAAAAATATGAGTGTAAACAATTTTAGTTTTATAAAATTTCAATCTCACTGGAGAGTAGCAACTGCAGGTCTTTTAATTACTATATTTTATAAAGTTAATTGCTTTTGAAGAGAAGAAAGAGGATGCAAAGGGTCATGACTGAAAAAGTTTCACATGCCTATTGCAGCAGTTAAGATGAAGTATGAGATTCGAGCTAAGGTTTAGTCAATGTAAATAGAAATTGCTCCATAATGTTAAGCAATGTGAAGAGGAAAAATTGTCAGAATAGAGTGAATTGGTTGTTGTGAATGTATAAGCAAAAAGTGTCAAAATAAGGCAGTATTTCTGAGGAAGGTCACAGTGATATTAGCTGAAATACATAATAAAGAAAGAGAAAACTTTAGTGATGGTTTGGAAATTATTGCTATTTGGAGAGAATATGTACTTACTGTTTTCTTTACATTGGTTTATTTGTATGTGTACATGCCACAAAACACAACACACATGTAAGGATCAGAAGAAGACTTACTGAAATCAGTTCTTTCCTTCTATCATGTGAACTCAGGCACTGAAATCAGATCATAAAGTTTGATAGCACGTTTCCATCTCATTAAGGTATTTTTATGCTCTCCACCCCCAAATACTTTAATTGCTTTTAAATTGTGTGCATTGTATTTGATACGGGTACTTTTTTTCTGATTTGTTTTTAATTCTGTATGTGTGTTCTACTTATTTTTCCCCTTCTTTTTTAGTTTCTGTACTCAGAGATGGTTTCTTGTTTGTGTATAAAGCTGGGTCCTTTTTTGTTCTTTTTGTTTGTTTGTTTTTTTGGGTCTCTGTTTGATTTTTGTTTTTGTTTTTACTTTTTTCAAATATAAGTGTTACTTTATATTTTAATCAAAATCTTTGAAATTTCAATATGAAATAACTATCAACAAATATTATTCTTTTACACCTAGTTTTATTATTTTACCCAACTAATTAGTGGGATGCACTTTACTGTGGGCATCTGGAATCCAGAGGGTGACTTGCAAGATTAGATTCCCTCCTTCCACTCTGTGGTTTCCAGGTCAAAAACTCTACCAGTCAGGTAAGTCAACAAGCTCCCTTCTCCACTGAGCCATTACGCTGGCCCTGAAAACCTATTTTGTAATGTGATTTGTTTTGTACTGTGATACCTATTCTTCTTTGTTGATAAGTGGTTTATTGTAGTAGTATTTATTGATTCTTATATATTAATTCAATTCCATTGCAGATTTTTGCTTCATCTAATGCAAAAAATGTTACATCAGAAAACAAAGAATGACTCACCTTCCACCAGCAACAAGGCAAGCTAACATTTTGAAGCATGAAAAAACTTGTAAATAGAGCATTGGAGAGGTCTCCCTTGACTAAGATAAATTTTGCTCAATTAGTAATTTATAAATTATATTCTGAGAATGGTGCATGCCTAATATGCTATTTCGCAATTAGTATTAAACCATTTTGTGACAGGAATCCATATTCATTAAAATAGAAAAGATTTTATACTTCGTCATTCATGTTCATGACACTATTTACTGGCATGTCCCTGAACTACAAGGCTCCTTGAGTAGTGATTTTGTCCATAACTGAGAGTCTGTATAAGAAGATACTGTTCAAATGATAATACATTTTACATCAATACATAATTTAAGTCTGTGAAGAAGCACTGTGTGTGCATGCAGGCTTCTTTAAGACTGTTTTCTATGAAAACGGCAGTTGGAAGCCTGCACACTACAGTGGATGAATGACTGATGGGCCAGGAATTTCCATAGGGGTAATTCTTGCTAGAGAATAGAGTTTTTGTTTTTGTTTTGTTTGTTTTTAAAAACAATTTGTGAAATATGGTCCCAACATTTAGAGAGTCCAAACGAGGCTGAAATTGGGTTACTGCTAACTATACCATCAACATACAGGCTTCTGATATTTAACACTGAAATGGAGACTATAAAAGAAAATGCCATTCCATAATCTCAAGACATGAGTCACAGACCAAATCTGTACCATTACATAGTGAAATGATGTACTGAGAAGAAGGACAAGCATAGTCGTGTCTGCATTCACCAGTTCAGGGAAATACACTCATTTTACTTTTTTATGGATCATGAGTTCATACATGTAACTTCTCCTCATTACTTTCTCCATCCACCCAGAGAAACAGCACAAATGATACAGCAAGAATGATTCTGAGAAAGAAAATTGTTTATGTGTTTAAGGGTTAGAGAGTTGAAAGGTCAGTGATGTATTAGAAAATGAGTTTCAAAGCAAGAAAGGTTAGTGGTCTGGAAAAATACCCTGCCAAAATGAATAGCTGTATTCAGGAGCACACCAGCCTAACAGAAGAAAAGAACAGTTTACACAGGCACAACAGAGAAGCCCAGAAAGAGTGGCTGTTACTTCAGGCTTAATACTGAAAATGACTCAAAGGAATACAGGAATAATTCAGACCAGCGTTAGATCTTCATTTGTTAAAAAAAAAAAAAAAAAAAAGTCTATCATCTATCTGTTTTTCTATATATCTAGGTATTCATCTATCTATCTATCTATCTATCGATCGATCGATCGATCGATCGATCTATCTATCTATCTATCTATCTATCGATCTATCTATCGATCTATCTATCTATATCTATCTATCTTTACATATATAAAAATAATTAAATATTAAATACTTATGGATTCATTTTTTGTTTACATTTTTGTTTTATATTAATATCTACCTATACAATTTATATGTCTAAATCTATATATCTATGTTTGTCTCTGTATATAGAGATGTAATTTTTACGTGTGTATGTACTTGTGTGTATATGTGCAGGCCAGAGGTCAATGTCTATGTCTTTCTCCATCTTGCTCACGTTTATATGAGACAGGTCATTTTACTGAACACAGAGCTCACCATCTGAGCTGGACTGTCTGGTCCAGCTATAGGAATCATCCTGGCTCTATTTTTCAGCAACTGTGGTTACAGACACAGGTATCTGTGTTCTTCCTTCCTGTGGGTACTCAGTATTAGATTTTAGGACTCCTACTTTCACAGCAAGCTCTTTTCCAACTGAGCCATCTCACTTATCTTGATACATATTTTACTTTTAGTACCAATTTTTTAAAAAAATTCTTGGATGAAAAATGTTAAAGTAATAAATTGGCAGTGATTTGTTGACAATGGAATTTATAAATATACAGTATCTGAAATTATTATTCAGCTTTTATTTAACATGAGTAAAAATCCACATTCCATTACTAGTTTCCTTTGCATTAATCCAAATAACCACTAAGATTTGTATGGTATTTTAATAATACAATGATAATATAATCGCTGAATTCATCAAATCATTTTTTATAAATGCATGCCATTGAAAACTATAAAATAAATTATATTTTCAGACATATTGAATTGATTTATAATGAATTGTATAAGCAGTTTTATCACATTAATAATCATAAGTTGATTACTCTTACTTTAAACTTTGAGAACTGGCATACAAAGAAAAATAGCTATTTTTCTTGTTTTGTTTTTTTTACATTTTTTGAGTAAGTATATCAACACAAATTCTGCATTCTAAAATTATTAAATATTTTTCAACAAAACTAAAGTATTTCAGTTGCTAACATACTTTTAGGGATAATTGAAATGAAAATTCAGCTTTTTTGATTTACTTGTTTTCTGAATGAAGGCTGTTTTTAAATTTCTGTCTATAAAATTGTTATGCTGGGAGTACTTTGTCCTTTTCTGTAACTCAGTGGAGTTTGTAAATTATTCGTAAAAGATGAGCAATGCATTTTATATGGAAGTATGCATACTTTTAAGTTCCCATTGAGCTTATAATCAATAGCATTTGAAATGTATTGCAATTGCTTACCTTTCCTGCTGCTTCCTTTCCTAGCATAGGACACCTGTCAAGAGACATCAGCATTTTTTATTATTGGACCCAACATTTTCTCAGGAGACACTCTGTGTTGGAGGGTGACTCTTCCTCTGAATCTTTCAAGAGGAAATATGGCAGATGGAAGTAACATATGCTGTGGCTTTCTTTTCAAATATCACTATGAGTACATTCTCTCAAATGATGCTTTGATCTTCAGGAAGAATTTGATTTGAGGCACACATTATTTCTGTTTTCCTTCTCTGTAGTGCTTTCCTAAATCTACTTGATTGTTTGCTTTCCTGATTTTTTTTTCTTTCTATTTAAACTGAAGGAAATTGCTTCAGAAACACCAAGTGCTACAAATTTCTTGGTTCATATGGTATGAAAGAATTCCTTTTTACCTTCTTAATAAATGATCTCAAATAGCTTGAGACAAGAAATTACACAGTAAACAAATTAAATACAGACTATTGTAATAAATTAGATTAATTGGTTATCATAGATTTTGTATTTTGTATTTAAAACTGGGTGTTTTTACTCCAGATGTTTCAAAATGGTCCTTCAAATACAGATTTAACATTCTAAGTCATATATTATTACTGTTCTGTAGTACAACTTGAAATCAGAATTGGTGATACTTCTCAAATTTTGTTTATCTTACAGGATTGTTGTAGCTAGCCTGTTTTTTCTTTTTTCTTTCTTTCTTTTTTCCATATGAAGTTGAGAATTGTTCTCTAAATGTCTATATAGAATTGTGTTGGAATTTTCTTTGGAATTGCATTGAATCTGTAGATTGTTTTGGTAAGACGACCAGTTTTACTGTGCTAATCCTACTGATTCATGAGTATGAGAAATCTTTCCAATTTTTGATATCTTCTTTCATTTCTTTCTTCAGAGACTTGAAGTTCTGTAATAACAGTCTTTCACTTGCTTGATTAGAGTCAAACTAAGGTATTTTATATTATTTGTAGTATTTTGAAGGGTTTTGTTTTCCCTGATATTCTACTCAGCCTTTTTAATCATTTGTTTAAAGGGAGGCTACTTATTTATTGGAATTAGTTTTGTATCCAGCCAATTTGCTGAAGGTGTTTATCACTTGCAAGAGTTCTCTGGTAGAATTTTTGAGGTCATTTATGTATAGTATTATATCATCTGCAAAGGCAGTTATTAATGTTATGGATTTTCCTCTTACCGTTGCTTTCACTGTACCTACAAATTCAGTTATATTGTGCCTTCATTTTCATTAAATTCTAGAAAGTATGTAATTTTTCCTTATTTCTTTTTTGACCCAATGGTCATTGAGTAGAGTGTTGCTTAGTTTCCATGACTTTGTAGGCTTTCTGTTGTTTCTGTTGTGGAAGTCTAGTGTTAATCCAGGAGATCTGATATGATTCAAGGGGTTATTTCAATCTTCTTGTATCTGTTGAGCTTTGCTTTGTGACTGACTATGTGGTCAATTTTAGAGAAGGTTCCATGAGATGATAAGAAGAAAATATATCCTCTTGTGTTTGGGTAAAATAGTCTATAGATATCTGTTAGATCCATTTGATTCATACCCTCTTTTAGTTCCATTATTTCTTTGTCTAGTTTCTGTCTTGATAATGACCTGCCCATTGGAGACAGGGGAATGTTTAAGTCTCCCACTTTTAATGTGTGGGGTTCGATGTGTGATTTAAGCTGTGGTAATTTTTTTTTATGAATGTGTATGCCTTTTGTGTGTTGTGTTCCTTATATATACCAGAAAGATGGATCTTATTTATGTATCTACTCTCTTAGTCTGTGTCTTTTATTGGGGAATTGAGTCCATAGTTGCTGAAAAATATTAATGACTAATGATTGGCAATTCTTATTATTTTTATGTTGTTTGTGGTAGCATGTGTGTGTGTGTTTGCACGTGCAGGCATATATTTGCATGTGTGTGTGTGCCCTTGCACACACACTTGTTTCTTGAGTTTTAGTTTATTTGTGTGAAATTATTTATTTCTTGTGTTTTCTTGCATGTAGCCTCACTGAGTTGAACTTTTCTTTCTAATATCCTCTGTAGGGTTGGATTAGTGGATATTTATTGTTTAAATTTGGTTTTGTCCTGGAATATCTTGATTTCTCCATCTACTGTAGGTCCTTCTGGCTTTTAGAGTTTCTACTGAGAAGTCAGAAGAGACATCTGATATGACTGACTGCATATGTTACTTGGCCTTTTACTTTTACAGCTTTTATGTTCTTTCTTTGTTCTGTCCATTTGTATTTTGATTAATATGTGGTGGAAGGATTTTCTTTTTGGTTCTAATCTATTTTGTATTCTGTAAGCTTCTTGTAGGTTTGGGAGCACCTATTCCTTTTGGTTGGGAAATTTTCTGCTATCATTTTGTTGAAAATATTTTCAGGGCTTTTGAGGTGGGGATTTCCTTCTTCTATTCCTATTATTCTTAGGTTTGGTCTTTTTGTAGTGTTCTAAATTTCCTTGGTGTTTTGTGTCCTGAACTTTTTAGGTTTTTCATGTCTTTGAGCAATGTATTTGTTTCTTCTATTTTATCTTCTTTGTCTGACATTCTTGCTTTCATCACTTGTATTCTGTTGGTGATACTTATGGACTATTTTCCTGTTTTCTATCCTAGGTTTTCTATTTTCAGGATTGTCTCATAGAAAAATCATGACTCAAAATAATAAAATGTCTTGGAATCTAAAAGATAACACTAGTTAGATTATCCTGTTGTACATATATCTTAAGATTGCATAAAACATGTTTAAGCCAGAATAATAATTTCTATTTCTCTTAGCATAATCACCATTTTCTCTCAGTTTCACATTGTGAGCAATCAGCAATATGAAAACTAATTGCAACATAGCTGTAAAATTAATGAAACTAGCCATGAGGGGATCCCTTGTGATATAAAATCAAATATATACAATGAAAAGATAGGAGCCTTTAGGTTATAGACTTTGCATTTAATATACACACTGCATAATTCCAGTTGTATACAGCCACCTCACAAATATCTAGGCAATATGAGAAGTATTTAGGAAAGACAATAGCACACTTGAATAATTTCATTAAAAAATTGCTCTTTTTTTGTTTGCTGTGTTTTAATACCTTTCTTTTTTATGACTAGGAGTTGGATGGTTTGCCACAAAGGAATTTAAATTTATATCTGTAATGATAGATTTAAATCCCATGAAATTTACTGTCATACAAATCATAAATTATGTTAGAACAATAACAATCCTAAAACTTTTTTCTGGAATTGATTATTTACAGTTGAAGATATTAATATTCTTTCTTCCATTGCTGGTTATGTTTTTTTCCAGTGGTCTTCTATTGAGATGAACAGTTGAAATTCCATGTCATATTTTCCTTCTTTCATTAAAGAAAGTATAGTCGCCAAGGCGAACATAATTAAACCAGAGTGGTTAAGTATGGTTAGCAAAGACTGTAATCCAGAAGTTGCAAACCAGGGGTATATCCAAAGTTCATATCATTCTTGGAAAACTAGCCAGTTTGTGACCTGATAATAGGTGTCAAACACTGATTTCAAATAAAATGAATAGATAGGATGTGGTATATAGTAGTAAGCACTAGTAGAAGTATTAATAATAATTATAATAATACACAAATACTCATGAAATAATATATAAAAATGGTAAAAATAATAGTATAATATATCTGTTCATTTTTGCAATTGATCTTACATATAAATCACAAAATAATTCATAAAAGATTTGATCTATGCTGTTCCATGGTACATAATTCATAAAAACGAGCTTACTATTAAATTTTAACATGACAAATTAAAACCTAGTTTTACAATGTAATCATTGAACAGTAACAATTTTTTCAAGTATATGCAAAGATATAACATACCTTAGTATTAAGAAACAAGTTCTACTCTTGAAGACTCCACTGACCACAAAGAATTAAAATAGAAGGATTATACTCCAGGTTTTTATTAAATAAATTCATGCCTAAAGGATTTTTATGACTAGTAGCCATTCTAACCAGAGAAGACAAGTCCCTCGAGTTTGAATTGTCCTGCTGGACTGAGAAGTTTCTCTGAATTTATTTGGATTTCCGCTGCTTCTTTCTTTATTTATTTATTTATTTTTTTTATTTATTTTTTATTATTATATGTACAAAGAATAGACTTCATCATAGCATTTCCAACCACAATTTATTTTTCTTTTCTTTTCTTCTTTCTTCCTACCTCCTCTTTTATATGCTTTTGTTTTCTATGATGTCAGTGTTCTGCCTGAAAAACAATAACTAGTATCAATGGTTTTAAGGTATGATTTTAATAGTAAGTTTGAAAAGGCACTTTAATTCTATTTCAACTCTCTATTTTTAGATGTATGGTAGACTTTCTTGTTTTCATTTCTTTATTTTTTAACTAAATATTTTGAGAACAGCCATTATGTCCGATTTTCATAGTTTTAATGTCTTATTTATGTCATGTTTTGATGAGTGATCAAATGTCAAATTATGTTTATGTTTAATTTATACACAGATATATATATATTTATGTTATAATTATTTAAATGTTTATTTTATTACTTTTGTAATTACATCTACTGTGCATGTAGGTATTATACACATGAGTATGAGAACCTGTGGTCACCCAAGACTAGAATCATTGGGTCTCCTGTATCTGTTAGCCTAGACAGAGACCTTATGTGAACCCCGGAAAATAAACTCAGGTCCTCTGGAAGATCTGTATATGTTCCTTACCACTGAGATATCTCTACCGCCTGTAATTTAACTATTTCTTGCTAAATATGTCACTTTCCAAAGACTTTTTCAGTTACAGACAAGTGTAACAAACAATGCTTTAAAAATGTCCAACTATATGAGAAATTTAACAGAAATTGTATTGTCACATCACCATGTACATGAATGTAAAATCTGGTTAGCTGAGACAATCTGTTTCCATTATTTTCTGTGGTGGTTCCTCTATCTCCTTCCCAAGAAAGATTCTTCAAAATTACATTTTACAATATTGCTCAAAAAAGTAATATGGTTATGGACAAACCAAATGTTTAAGTTAAAATGAACAGTGAGGTCAAAGCAGAGATGAGAAGCAAAAGGGCTTGCAGCTGTATGTGAAGATCGACAAGCTGACCAGAGAAGAGGAACTGTTGCCTTTTTGAATATTTTTGCATCTAGTACATCTAATTACTACACTACTGACCAAATTGTAAGGATGGCATCTAAGAGTGCCTACATATGTTACATGTCTGATCCTAAAGGGTTCTACAGAGGCCTCTATGGTGATACCTGCCCTCCACAAATAACTTGGGCTACTCTCTAACAGTCCTGGAGGTACTGAAGAGGCTTGGATAGCTGATTAAGGAGTATCAGTCAAGTTGCCTCTGACCCATGCAGCAGAAGGGGCTGGGCTTGTTTTCCTTCTGCCATTGCTGACAGCAGCAGAGAGGAGCCATGCTTGCCTGTGGCATTCTCCTGCTCTAACACCCACTTCATAAATATTCATAAGTACTTCTCAAGGGTCAAGAAGGAAGAACTAACTCATTATGCCATTCTTGCCTTGGGAAAGCCCATTGCAATCTCTTCAGTGTTTGTGGGTTTTGCTTTGCTAAATAAACTTCTGCTCAAACTTGTCTCCACTCAATTTCTATTTCAAGAAGACTGGAGCCAACAGCCCTCACTCTGCCCAAAATTTGTCATGTCCTCACTCTAATTTTGGTTTGTGCTTCATTTTATATAATAGACTACAGTTTCCAGAATACAAAAGTTCTTTCTGAATTACTTACCTGTGCTGAGTTTTATTTCAATTTTCTATATGGCTTATATGTTTTGCTTTTGAATTTCTATTAATGGTTTTTAGACATCACTGGCATGGCATTTATATATTGTATAGACTTTCTGTCTGACAAAAGTAGCTATAAATGTTATATTTTAGTTCTTTATTTATTACTGGATGATATATTTGAGTATCATTTTATTATGTCCCCTCTGTTTCATAATCACTTTTGTTATTATGGTAAGTGTTTATTTGATTTAAAGTATTGAGGATAAAAGTTATCAGGAAGAAGTTATACCTTCCATCTGAATCTAGATTCAGACCACTTAAATTTCATGTCCCAATATGGAAGCATTTTCATGATATATTTATAATAATGGAACAACAGAAGCTATAAATCAAGACAATGGTGGAGATATCAAAGAGGGGCTACATCAAAGTGTGAAAAGCTTATGATATGCCTCAGATGCTGTCTGTTTACACTCTTGGAGGAAGGTATAATCTTTCATGATAATAGTTTCCAAAAGAAAAGGAGATGTCGGCCGGTCAGTGGTGGCGCATGCCTTTAATCCCAGCACTTGGGAGGCAGAGCAGGTGGATTTCTGAGTTCAAGGTCAGCCTGGTCTACAGAGTGAGTTCTAGGACAGCCAGGGCTACACAGAGAAACCCTGTCTCGAAAAACAAAAACAAAACAAAAAAAAAAAACAAAAAAAAAAAAAGAAAGAAAGAAAAGGAGATGTCTGTTTGTGTGTTCTGAATAACTTGTAAATGCTTGCTGGATTCTGAGATTAGGTTGCTACATGCTGTAAGAATCACACATTTGACTTTTCCACTATTCTACAATATGGAAAGTATTCTCGTCACTAAAAATGGAACAATTATGACCATTATATACCAGTTTATTTCATTTTTTATTTTGGCCTTTTTACTCTATGCCAGCTATATAGGTATTTCATATTTGTGTAGTTCATATGACACTCATTATCTCAATTATTTTTATATTACTCTGGTAGAACACCATGACCAAAAGTTACTTGAAGAGGAAAGGGTTTGTTTGGTTTATATCTCTTGATTATAGTTCACAAAGAAGGGGATTCAGGGCAAAGGGATTCAAGGAGGGAACCTGGAGACAGTAAGTAAAGGAGAAGCAACAGAGTAACACTGCTTACTGGCTTCCTGCCCCAGGATTGCTCGTCCTGCCTTCTTTAGCAGCTAAGACTCTCATGTACAAAGATGGCACCACCCATAGTAGGCTAGGCCCTCCTACATCTGCCATTAATGACGAAAATGCCTGAAAGGATGTTCTTACGGTCCAATCTGATTGAGGCATTCTGTAAATTGAAATTTCTTTTCCCAGATAATACAGTTTTGTGTCCAGTTAAACAATCAAATAGCAAGCACATCAGGATACTAGCCCACTTCTCCCATCTATTGCCAACTTTATTACATATGTTTATGTGTGTGTGTTTGTGAATGAACATGTATATATGTATATACATCAATGTGTCTGTGTGTTTGTGTGTCTATGAGTTTAAGTGTACATATGTATGTCTATTGTATATATGTATGTGAAGGACTGTGTCTTTGTATGTGTGTATACATGTGTGTCACTATATGTAATATTTTTTCCACTTGAATTACGTTCCATCTGTCTACACTCTCACTGTTATTAAGAGCTGCTCTCTGCAATGCTAATGGCCAGGCCTCTATTGCCTAGTCACCTATGCTTACTTCATATGGTTTATTCTTATAGCAAATGTCATGATAATTAATATTACATGTTATTTTACTTCATAAACTAATTATAAATGACTGTCAATTATCATGAGGAAGACTAGTTTTACTTTAGTATTGTCAACTATTTTACTTTTGAAAATTTTATGATACACCATAGCTTACATAGTACAGTGATTTGTATTTCAAAAGATTTACCTATAATACCTGGATTAGTATATTTCTACATGCACTCCTTCTTGTCTGTGTGGTTTTTTTTTTAGACCGTCTCATTGTCAAATTCATTATTTAGCTAAATCTAGCCATATTCCTGATGTCCCCTGCTCTAACTCGGAAGGCCAACATTCCTGTCATTGCCAACTTTTGACAAAAAAACCTAATACATTTTAAGTTTGCTGGTATGGTCACATGTTCATGATTTGTGATTATACTGACATCGTATTTCTTAGAAAACTATTATCTTTTATTCAATTTATGTGCACACTGATGGATTGCATTAGACTTTCTTGTTTTGTTACCTATTTCTAGAGACAATGTGAGCAGTGAAACTGGCTGAATTCTTCTACTTTTAGAAGAGCTGTAAATTTTTATGCACTGCTTTTTTAAAGCAGTTCACCAATAAGTATCCAAAGCCATAAATGTATTCATATTATTTGAAAAGGTAATACTGTTTCTGGGAAGTGATCCCAAAGTAATAAAGCAACGTAAGTGAAAAGGCTTAGAGTGGAGTTATTCATTTCCCCATTATCCATTATGGTGAATGAGCAGAAACAATAGAGAGACGTCACTGATACTCACAACACTTTCAACACGTTTGTTTATCAATTGAATTGCTCCGTATTTATTTTATACCCTGAGGACTCTCTAGAGAGATTATCAGTTATCAAAAGTGCCATACTTATTGTCCATCTCTGGTAAGTGCCTACACATTACATGGAGGATAAATTTTATCTGCGTATCACCTTTTCTATTGAAGATATTTTATTTTCTCATACAATTATTCAGATTACAATTTTCCCCCTCCCTCTACCACCTTTACTGTTCTCCAGATAAATTCCCACTCTGTTTCCTCTTCTGGAACAAAATGCAAACCTGGAGAAGACCACAGACAAACAAGAGAAAACAAGATCCAATTAGTCAAGGCAAAAGCCTTCCTATTGGACCTAGAAAGGGAACCAAAGAGGAAGAAAAGAATGTCAAGCTCAGGCAAAAGCATTAAAGAACATCTCCTCCCACTGTTAAGCAGTCCCACAGAAGCAAATGGCCATAACATACTCTAGAGGACCTAATGCATACGATGCAGGTACAGTGCTTCAGTCTGATTATAGACATTTCTTGTTTTTGTCCTTGTTTGGATTTGGGGAGGGATATTGCTTGTTTGTTTTAAATTTCTTTATGTTAGTTGAACTTCCTTTAGATTCTAACCTAAGTCACAAAATTAAAATATTTTCACTAAATTGTCTTCTTGACATAGGTTCATTTTCAGTGCCCTTTTCCTTTTCTTCCTTTTTTTAAAAGGGGAGAGGGCAGAGTTTCATCAATGTAGTGCCCTGACTGGGCTGGAACTCGCTATGTAGACCACAGTGACCTCAAACTAGAAAATATCTGTTTTTGTTTCTTCCTCCTGATTGTTCAGAGGAAAGGCGTGATCTACCATGTCCAGGATGTCGGCATGCCTTGACAGTGGAAAATAGTCATTTCTGCTAGAAAATGTTGCACAAGAATAGGCATATGACCAAGGAAGGTCATATGAGATTATGGGGTAGAAGCTCCTATAACCTGATGACATCATCAGCTCTTCAGTGTAATATGATGATACATTATTCCAATGTCTGTGGTAGTATTGTAAAAAATAACCTACTCCCTTATAGGAAACTCTACCATGCACAGTCACATGTAGTATATGAGATTTGAAGTACTTTTGTGTGAATGTGTCACTGGCTTATACATTTCTTCTATTTAACAGTATTTTGTGTTCTACATATAAATCAAAGTTAACTGTAAGGGAGTGTGCTGTGGCAAGCTGGCGGCAACCTCATACATCTTTTATTTAGCTTTGTCCCTTAATTTCATCAAGCATCAACTTTGATTGATTGACTGCTGTTGTCTAGATTCTTGTTTTGTTTACTCCATCATGTTCATTAACACTGAGATCTCCTCAGGAGCTCCTCTTCAACAATGCATAGCTGAATAAAGAGATAGTTATCTTCCCTGAGCACCTTAATCATGTGGGACTTACAATGTTTTATTTGGAGCCGGAAACTCATAAACACCAACCACTGTTAGATGAATATTGATAGGAAGCATCAGACTGACAGCGATATCTTCATTAGCATGGAGGCTATGAGCTGTGACACTTCTTCAAGGATCACTATAATTTTGCTAATGTTATGGAGCCTAATGTAAATATTCTAAGAGCTTTGTCAAAGGGGTCATGACCCCTTCAATTGATAACCACTGTTCTAGGCCCGTGATCCAATTTTTGCTTCCAGTTTTCTGTCCTGAATTCTCTTCATGAAAGCCTGTGATCAGGACATGTAAGCTAAAATTAACCCTTTCTTCTTCCCGTCCCCCACCTTCCAAAAGATAGGAGACAGATGTGACTCATGGGAAAATGGCATTTTATTAAGGTACAAAGGGAAACCCTATATTAGAATGAGATATTTTATTTTAGTTGGGCATATTAATTGATGAGCCACAGCAAGAGTTTTCATTGTTGGACTTTAATACTTTGATAGCTAGACCTTGGTAGTTGGTCTTAGGAGGAGAATGTGGGCAAATAAGGGAACAAACCTTGGCAGTTAGCTTTAGGAACATAATCTAATGGTTTTAATCAAGGCAAAGGTAATTGTGAAGAAGGAAAAGTGACGAAAAGCATATGCATGAGTGGGCTACTGTCACATTATACTTTGCAATTTATTTTATTTTGATAATTCCTAGACTTTATTCCTGCAAGTCTAAATAGCAATATATGTTAAAACTTGATTATTTAGATCTTTGGGTCTTCTCACTAATGTGCCTCACAATTATGAGAAATTTAATGTCAAATGTTCTTTCTGTTTTTCATATTTCTAGTAATTTTTCAAGTATTTAATTTGTAAGTATTTAGTATATGTATGACAGAAATAAAGCAAAAGGAAATCAGGCAGGAAGGAAGGGGAATGGAGGGAGAAAAGAAGAAAATCAAAACAGAGAGAACAATTAATAGTTGGAACTAGCCACATTTAAAGAAAATAAACAAGCCGATTTCAATGCATTTTAAATATATTGGAATCCAAAAATAAATGTGAAGAAACAATGAGCATTTTGTTCAAAAACATTTATCTGAACACAGCATTAAAATAATACTCTTCAGAAACACTATTTATTCTCCAAACTATAACACATATTGTAATTTTCAACTATTGTTTTCTGGATAGATGTTATTGTCTGCTTAAAAGTATTTTCAACTACTAGTTATTTGGTAAGTCTTATGCCTATACTTTATTTTTATCACTTATTCTGCACATACGTAGAGTAGGTGTTAAATGAATAGTTGCTCATTGTTAAATTTAAGTATATAATTAATCATGCCAGTGACATTTCCAGGAGTGTTGAACATTTAGGACTATAATATATGAAACTTATTTTTGAGTTGGCTATAATTTTTACCTGTGTTGAATGTACATTCTTATTATACTGAACGTTGTAGTATTATTGGCATATTTTAGTCAGATAAGTTAAAAAGGTGTAAGTGTACTGTATGTTACCTCAAACAAAGAAATGTTTAACAGAAGGCAATAACTAGGTAGTTTGTCTATTATTTCACATTATCTAGTGTTCTGAAGTCTCATCAACAGAACAAAATATTTGCATAGTAATGAGAAAAAATGCTCTAGGAAGGTCTTTAAATCACATGTTGACATTTGTTTTTATTTTTCCTTCAGACTTCTAGTTCAGAATTCCTCTACAAATATCTCTGTCTTATAGATTTATTGAAAATATTTAACTATTTGAATTCCTCTCAACTCAATTTCAAAAATGATTATTTTATTATTTAAATAATCTGATTGGTCTCTCAAACAGTTATCATTGACAACTGATAGTCATAAAGACCCCTGTACACTATACAATAAAAAGTAGAAACGATATAGTCAACTCTAGTTCAAACTTCATGATGATTTGAGAATTCAAGATGGGGAGCTAGACAGTCAACTGGAACAACTAAATTAACACAAATTTTAAAACACAGTAAGACTTTGCAGGATATTTATTGACAAACACATGAAATAGAGAATAAGCTCAGATCTTTATTCCCCTCTGTCTGCTCTGAAAAAAACACACAAGAAGCTCTATGGAATTTAGTTTTAAGAAGTTATATAAAATTATTGGGAATTATTGTCTGTGACAAAGAAGAAATGTTTTTATTTCCCCTATTAATTTATAATTTTTGTCAAAAAGGGAAAAAAAAAATCAATTCAACAGTCCTGAACCCACTTTCTACAATGAAAAATACAGAATTAAAACAATATTAAAATTTATTTTTAAAAAGGGGATATGGAAACATTAAAAAATATGATGAAAAATAAAGATTTAAAAATTAAAATTACCAATTTTAAAAGGAAAGGAATGAAGGAATTCAAAGGGAGACTGAATGAGGGAGGCGAAAGAAGAGGGGGGGGAAAGTTGGGCAAGGAGGAAGGAGTTAAGCAAAAAAAAAAAAGAGAAGGAAATCAAAGGAAAAATTAAAAAAACAAGCAAAGATAAAAGAATCCTAAAAATTTTTTTAAAAGTAAAACGATAAATCAGATAAGAAAAAAAATTTTATAAAAATTTTAAAAGAAAAAGATTTTTAATGAACAGTACAAAAAAAAATTTTACTCAATTTCTGGGTTAAGGGGAATTAATTTAACTTTTGGGATGAAAGAAAAATTACATTCTGGGAAAATATTGGGAATCATCTATATTCTCAGAAGTTTTAAAAAATTAGTTTTTATTTTGGGGTTTTTAAAATAAAGATAGAATATGTATTTTTGAAGATAGAATTAGCAGATAATAGGGTAGAGAAGGGATCAATGAAATTATGGACTGCAACAAAATTGTGTGAAGAAAAAGTGGACCTTAAATGATAGAGCTCACAGTGTGTAGGGGGGAAACTTTAAAGGGCCTTTTAAAATGAAAGCCCAAAGGATTTAGGAATGTTTTTTGCTTTGAATAACATTAGAAAACTTCACAAAGTTATGAACAACAAAGGAAAAAGATTCCCTTTGGAAATTTCCCGGTTTTAAAAAAA
>JAJTUV010003520.1:0-56340 GCA_021653895.1 Mastomys natalensis
TTCAATTTCCTGATGCTCTGTACCTCTCTCCCATCCCCTCCAGTACCTGATCCTGTTCCCCATTTTCCTCTCCCCCTCCTCTCTCCCTCCCATATCTTCCCTAGCTCCAGCTCCGGAGGTCATCCTGTTCACTGGTCTATGCAGGACTGAAACTTCCACACTCTGGTCTTCCTTCCTCCTAAGCTCCATATGGTCTATGGGTTGTATCTTGGGCATTATGAGCTTTTGGGCTAATATCTACTAATCAGTGAGTGGATACCATGTGTGTTCTTTTATGTCTGGGTTCCCTCACTCAGGAAGATATTTTCTAGTTTCATCCATTTGCCTGCAAATTTCATGAAGTCATTGTTTTAATAGCTGAGTAGTACTCCATTGTGTAAATGTACCACAGTTTCTGTAGCCATTCTTCTTCTTCCTCTTCTTCTTCTTCTTCTTCTTCTTTCTTCTTCTTCTTCTTCTTTGCAGTTAGAAATCTGACTACAGGAGCCTGATATAGTTGTGTCCTTAGAGGTCTGCCAGAGCCTGAAATATACAGAGGAAGATGCTCACAGCTAACCATTTAGCTGATCATGGGGTTCCCAATGGAGGAGTGAGAGAGAAAACTGAAGGAGCTGAAAGGGTTTGTGACCACATGGGGAGAGCAACAATACCAACCAACCAGAGCTCCCAGGGTCTAAACCACCAGCCTGGGAGCACATAGGGAGGGACCCACAGCCCCAGCTGTATAAGTAAGGGAAGATAACATTGTCAGTCATAGGTGGGTGAGGAACTCCTTGGTCCAGTGAAGGCTGGATGCCCCAGTGTGGGGGAAATCGTGGGTGGGGTGGTGGGAGTGGGTGGGTGGGGGCATATTCTCATAGAAGCAGGAGGTGAGGGGATGGGATAGAGGGTTCCCAGTTGGGGGTGGGGAATGGGGAATGGAGATTACATCTGAGATGTAAATAAAATATCCAATAAAAAATTTAAAAAAAAGAAAAGCTAAAAAATTAAAAATAAATAAATCTTTAAAAAATAAAAAAAAATGAAATAAAAATAAAAAATAAAAAAATGAAAAAAACAAAAACAAAACAGAACAAAAACAAAACAAAACAAAAAGAATTGCAGGGAAATGGAGAAGAGACTGAGGGAAAGGAGGTCCTCAGAAAATTGGACATATCACTACCTGAGGACCCAGCTATACCACTCCTGGGTATATATCCAGAAGATGCTCTAACACATAACAAGGACATATGCTCCACTATGTTCATAGCAGCTTTATTTATAATAGCCAGAAACTGGAAAGAACCCAGATGCCCTTCAACAGAGGAATGGATACAAAAAATGTGGTGCATTTATACAATGGGATATTATTCAGCTATTAAAAACAATGAATTTGATAAATTCTTATATAAATGGATGGAACTAGAAAATATCATCCTGAGTGAAGTAACCCAATCACAAAAGAACATACATGGTATTCACTCACTGATTATTGAATTTTAGCCCAGAAGCCTGAAATACCCAAGATTCAACTCACAGACCACATAAAGCTCATGAAGAATTATGACCAAGTAGGGGGGGCTTCAGTCCTTCTTAGAAGGAGTAACAAAATACTCAAGGGTGCAAATATGGAGACACAGTGCAGGACAGAAACCGAAGGAGAGACAGACCATTCCACCTGGATATCCATCCTATGTGCAGTCACCAAAAGTAGAGGTTGATGTGGATGTCAGGATGTACATGCTGACAGGAGCCTGATATAGCTGTCTCCTTAGAAGTCTGCAAGAGTCTGACATACTCAGAGGCAGAAGCTCACAGCTAACCATTAAACTGATCATGGGGTTCCCAATGGAGAAGATAGAGTGAAGGCTGAAGGAGTTGAGAGGATTCGTGACACCATGAGGAAAGCAACAATCCCAACCAACCAGAGCCCCCAGGGTCTAAACCACCAGCCTGGGAGCGCTTAGGGAGGGCCCCATGGCTCCAGCTATATATGCAAGGGAGCTATATATAAGTGGGAGAAGAGATGCTTGGTCCCATGAAGGCTGGACATGGGGGGGGGATATTCGAGGGTGGGGAGGTGAGGTACGGGGAGGGTGGGTGGGGGTACACCAATGTGGAGGCAGGAGGATGGGGGAACGGATAGTGAGTTCCTGGGAGGGAGGGGGGGAAATGGGGTAAGGGGAGAATATCTGAAATGTAAAAAAAAAATTTCCAATAAAAAAAAAAAAAAAGAAAACCAAAAAAAAAAAAAAAAAAAACCAATATTGCCAACTGAAGACCAAGTGTTTAAGTACATGTACTTATGCTAGGGGTCATTTCTTATTCAAACCACGACAGGGAAAATACAATCTCCTAATTTAAAAAAATCTACAAAATAAATAAACCTCTGGAAAATTAGAACAAAAACAGAAGTGAGAAAAAATAGTTTATCTATCATAAAGTTTAGATCACCATTAATGACTCCAAGGACACAAAAAGAATAAATTAGGAATATTATGTGAAATTAAATGACCATGGGTTTGACAACGTAGGTGATATAGGCCAAATCTTAAACACACACACACACATTCAAACTCTACTGTTAGAAAATATTGATCTACCTATAAAATAAATACATTCCCAGTTTGAAAACTACCATAGCAGAATATTCCAGACCCAAATAATTTCACTGATAAATTTTAATAAACACTTAAGAAAAATAGAATTATAAATTTTACATAGAGGAAACATTGTTCATTTTACAAGCCCAGAATTATCTGATTATAAAAACCAGACCAAACATCTTAAGCAAAGTTCAAATCATTATCTCTTGTGGCCATAATGGTAAAATCTTTAATATTCTTAAGTCTGCTTCAGCAACTTATAAGAAGAATAGCATGAAATATCAAGGTGAGATTCTTCCCAGGAATACAAAATTGGTTCAACAATTACAAGTATGTCAATACAGACCTACATGATATCAAATTTAAAGAAGAAAACATATGATGAGATAAACATCAATAGCCAAATTATTCAATGAAACTCTAAGCCAATTCACAATATATTTTTAAATATAAACACACTTGAGACCTGTGTGCATGATAAAAACATTTTAAAGATAGATATATTTTTAATTTATGTATGAGTAGTTTTTCTATATGTACATATATTTGTGCCTATGTGCATGTCTGTTTATATGTATGTATGTATCTATGTATGTATATATGTATGAATGTATGTATGTGTGTAAACAGTGAACTGATATTCCTCTGAGGCCAGAAGAGGATACCATATGCCCTGGATCTGTAGTTATTGTTGGTTATAATCTGCAATATGTAGGCTAAGAACTAACCTGGGTCTTCTGCAAAAGCAGCAAAAACTCTCTCTCTCTCTCTCTTCTCTCTCTCTCTCTCTCTCTCTCTCTTTCTCTCTCTGTCTCTCTCTCTCTTTTTCTCTCTCTCTTTCTCTTTTTTTTTTTTTTTGCTTTTCCTTCTTTCTTGCTTGTTTGCTTTTTCTTTCTTTCATTTTCTGTTTTTTTTCTTTATTGAATATTTTATTTATTTATATTTCAGATGTTATCCCCTTTCCCCATTCCCCAACAAAGAACTCCTTATCTTGTCCCCTTCCTGCTACTCTATGAGGATGTGCCCCACCCATCCAACAACTCCCTCCTCCCCACCCTGGAATTCCCCCACACTGGAGCATCCTACCTTCACAGGACTAAGGACCTCCTCTCCTACCAATGCTGGACAAGGCTATCCTCCACTACATATACAGCTGGAGCCATGGGTCCCTCCATGTCTGTTCCCAGGCTGGCAGTTTAGATTCTGGGAGTTCTGGTTGGTTGGTATTGTCATTCTTCCATGGGACTCAAGCCCCTTCAGCTCCTTCAATTTTCTCTCTACCTCCTGCATTGGGGACCCCTTGGTTACCTGCAAGTATCTGCCTCTGTATATGTGAGATACTGGCAGAGCCTCTCAGGAGACAGGTATATCAGGCTCCTGTCAGCATGCACTTCCTGGCATCCACAACACTGTCTGCATTTGTTGATTGCACATGGGATGAATCCTCAGGGAAAGGAAGTCTCCAGATGGCCCCTCCTCCAGTCTCTGCTACACACTTTGTCTTTGTATTTGCTCCCTTGAGTATTTTGTTACTTCTAAGAAGGATTGAAGCATCCATATTTTGGTCTTCCTTTTTCTTGAGCTACATGTGGTCTGTGAGTTGTATCTTATGTATTCTGAGCTTTGGGGCTAAAATCCACTTATCAGTGACTGTATACCATATGTGTTCTTTTGTGATTGGAGTACCTCACTCAGGATGGTATTTTCTAGTTCCATCTATTTGTCTAAGAATTTCATGCATTCATTGTTTTTAATAGCTGAGTAGTACTCCATTGTACCACATTTTCTGTATCCATTCCTCCTTTGAAGGACATCTGGGTTCTTTCCATCTTCTGGCTATTATAAATAAGGCTGCTATGAACATAGTGGAGTATGTGTACTACAGACTCAATGCAATCCCCATCAAAATTCCAAATCAATTCTTCACAGAGTTAGAAAGAGCAATTCTCAAATTCACTTGGGATAACAAAAAACCCAGGATAGCAAAAACTATCTCAACAATAAAAGAACTTCTGGAGGAATCGCCATCCCTGACCTCAAGCTGTACTAGAGAACAATAGTGATAAAAACTGCATGTTATTGGTACAGAGATAGTCAAGAAGATCAATGGAATAGAATTGAAGATCCAGAAATGAACCCACACTTATGGTCACTTGATCTTTGACAAAGGAGCTAAAAATCTTTCAGTGGAAAAAAAAGACAGCATTTTCAACAAAAGGTTCTGGTTCATCTGGAAGTCAGCATGTAAAAGAATGCAAATCGTTCCATTCTTATCTCCTTGTACAAAGCTCAAGTCCCAGTGGATCAAGGACCTTTACAAAATACCAGATACATGGAAACTAATAGAAGAGAAAGTGGAAAAGTGCTTGGAACACATGGGGACAGGGGAAATGTTCTGAACAGGAAACCAATGCCTTATGCCCTAAGATCAAGAAATAACAAATGGGATCTCATAAAATTGCAAAGTTTCTGTAAGGCAAAGGATACTGTCAATAGAACAAAACAGCAACAAACAGATTGGGAAAAGATCTTTACCAATCCTACATCTGATAGAGAGCTCATATCCAATGTATACAAAGAACTCAAGAAATTAGACTCCAGACAATCAAATAACCCCACTAAATGTGAAGTACAAAGCGAAAAAAACAATTCTCATCTGAGGAACCTCAAATGATTGAACAGCAGCTACAAAAATGTTCAACATCCTTAGTCATCAGGAAAATGCAAATCAAAACAACCCTGAGATTCCACCTCACACCAGTCAGAATGGCTAAGATCAAAAATTCAGGAGATAGTAGATGCTGGTGAGGATGTGGAGAAAGAGGAACACTCCTCCATTGTTGGTGGGATTGCAAGATGGTGCAACCACTATGGAAATCAGTCTGGCGGTTCCTCAGAAAATTGGACATATCACTACCTGAGGACCCAGCTATACCACTCCTGGGTATATATCCAGAAGATGCTCTAACACATAACAAGGACATATGCTCCACTATGTTCATAGCAGCTTTATTTATAATAGCCAGAAACTGGAAGAAACCAGATGCCCTTCAACAGAGGAATGGATACAAAAAATGTGGTACATTTATACAATGGAATATTACTCAGCTATTAAAAACAATGAATTCGGTAAATTCTTATATAAATGGATGGAACTAGAAAATATCATCCTGAGTGAAGTAACCCAATCACAAAAGAACATACATGGTATTCACTCACTGATTATTGGATTTTAGCCCAGAAGCCTGAAATACCCAAGATTCAACTCACAGACCACATAAAGCTCCTGTGGGCAGTCACCAAAGGTAGAGGTTGATGTGGATGTCAGGATGTACATGCTGACAGGAGCCTGATATAGCTGTCTCCTTAGAGGTCTGCAAGAGTCTGACATACTCAGAGGCAGATGCTCACAGCTAACCATTAAACTGATCATGGGGTTCCCAATGGAGAAGATAGAGTGAAGGCTGAAGGAGTTGAGAGGACTCGCTACACCATGAGGAAAGCAACAATCCCAACCAACCAGAGCCCCCAGGGTCTAAACCACCAGCCTGGGAGCGCTTAGGGAGGGCCCCATGGCTCCAGCTATATATGCAAGGGAGCTATATATAAGCGGGAGAGGAGATCCTTGGTCCCATGAAGGCTGGACATCTTGAGGGGGGGATACTCGAGGGTGGGGTGGTGAGGTACAGGGGAGGGTGGGTGGGGGTACACCAACATGGAAGCAGGAGGAGCAGGGAAGGGATAGTGAGTTCCTGGGAGGGAGGGGGGGAAATGGGGTAAGGAGAGAATATCTGAAATGTAAAAAAATTTCCAATAAAAAAAAAAAGAAAAAAAAAGGAAAAAAAATACTCAAGGGAGCAAATATGGAGAAAAAGTACAGGACAGAAACTGAAGGAGGGGCAGTTAGCAGACCAGTCCACCTGGGTATCCATCCCATGTGCAGTCACCAAAGGTAGATGTTGATGTGGATGTCAGGATGTACATGCTGACAGGAGCCTGATATAGCTGTCTCCTTAGAGGTCTGCAAGAGTCTGACATACTCAGAGGCTGATGCTCACAGCTAACCATTAAACTGATCATGGGGTTCCCAACAGAGAAGATAGAGTGAAGACTGAAGGAGTTGAGAGCATTCGCGACACCATGAGGAAAGCAACAATCCCAACCAACCAGAGCCCCCAGGGTCTAAACCACCAGCCTGGGAGCGCTTAGGGAGGGACACATGGCTCCAGCTATATATGCAAGGGAGCTATACATATAAGTGGGACAAGAGATCCTTGGTCCCATGAAGGCTGGACATCGTAGGGGGTGGTATTTGAGGGTGGGGAGGTGAGGTACTGGGGAGGGTGGGTGGGGGTACACCATCATAGAGGCAAGAGGAGGGGGAAAGGGCTAGGGAGTTCCTGGGAGGGAGGGGGGAAAGGGGGTAAGGGAAAATCATCTGAAATGTAAATAACATTTCCAATAAAAAATTATAATTGACCTATATAATTCAAATATTCTATAACCTACCCATTTAGAGCAATCCAATGACTTTTCATATAACAGAAGAGAACAGACATTTTTATTTTTTATTTTTCATTATTTTTAATTAATTAATTACTTAATTTATAATCCAGCCTTTGCCTTCCTCTTTGGTTCACCCTCCCACAGTTCCTCAACCCATTCTTCCTCTCCCTGTCCCTGAGAGGATGCTCCCTCACCACAAGGCCTTCCCCTTCCTTAAGGCCTCAAGTCTCTCAAGGACTCAGTGCATCCTCTTCCACTAGGGTCAGACCAGACAGTCCTCTGCTATATATATGTTGCTGGGCACAGATGAGCTCCTGTATGCTCCCTGGTTGGTGGCTCAATGTCTAGGAACTCCCAGGGTTCTGCATGAGTGGTTCAGGCTCTAAGATCATCAAGCCTTTTGACTTTAACAGCCCAAGTGTATTGGAGATGCCAATACCATAGGAAGATCACCAAGAACAGCAACTGCAGAGGAGTCAAGCTAGCAAGAGTCTAGAAGACAAGCTGTGCATGCTACAGAGGGTAGAGTCAGGAGTGATCTCAACCTTGGAGAAGCACAGAAGATCATGAGAGACTTCCGGATACTGGGCTTTGCATTATTTACACCGCTGGGAGTTTGCTTTTGTTTGATCTGATTGTGACCATGCCTGGTTCATTATTCTTCAACTAAGAGAGTATTTAACAATTTTGATTTTTACAGGAGGACACAGTTGAGAAATTTTGAACTTATTAAAAAAGATTTTGAATTTTTAAGAGATTGGATATCTGAAAGAGACTGTACTTTTAATTTATTTGAATTTTAAATACTGTGGGACTTTTAAAAGTTATTTATGTTTTTAATGTGAGATTCATGGGACAAATGATAAAGAAAAGGTCGTGGCTTAATGGTGATATGTTTGAGTAACAACTTGACAAGGGATCAATTGTTCTGGATAGTTTTATGTAAACTTGACATAGCTAAAGTCATCTGAGAGTAAGGATCCTTAATTAAGTGCATGCCTCCATAGGATCAGGCTGTAGATACACCTGTGGGGCATTTTTTTAATTACTAATTAATGATGGAGAATGAGTTCATTGTGTATGGGGCTGGCCCATTGCTGGTGGGGTCACTACTGGTCTGGTAATTCTGGATTCTATTTTTTTTTTTTTAAATAAAGCAAACTGAGCAAGCCATGAGGAGCAATCCAGTAAGCAGTAACTTTCCATGGTCACTTCATCAACTCCTGCTTCAAAGTTGCTGCCCTGTTTAAGTTCTTGTTCTGTCTTCCTTAGTGACAGACAGTTACCTAGAAGTATACACTGAAATACACCCCCTGTTTTCCCAGGTTGCTTTTGGTCATGGTGTTCCATCACAGAAATAATAATACTAATTCGATAGATAAAAAGTATATCTGCCTTGAAAACATATCTGGCATAGGTTACATGTCCTCAAAGGCATCAAAGGCATCAAAGGCTTTGTGACGTCTCAGCCACTGCTTAGCTGCCGTTGACTAGGAAGGACTTTGCTGACCAATAAAGGCTGAGGGTGTGGTCCACCATTGTCCTGACAGGTAGTTAAGCAGGGAGCTCAGAACTCTGGGGTCAGTTGGTGGAGGAGCTCACTATGGCACCCATGGCTAAGAAAGCCGTGAAGCCTGGTGCTGCTGCCAGGAGATCCAGGCAAAAGAAGATCAAAACATCACAACGACGGAGGTCTAAATATTCAAGCAAGACCCGGGGTGCCTCTCATCGCAAAAACAGTGCTAAGGTGAGAGGTCCCAGCTAAGCTCATTGTCCCCCTTCTGAGGCCATCCCTCCCCCTAAGATTTTCTCAGACCTGCTATAAATTTCTCATCTACCTCCGTCCCTTTTCTCGAAAGGGACATCCATTCACTCTTTCTCCAAAACCAGTGCCCTTGTGAATTTAGTATGTAATTATTTCCGATCGTGCAGAAACAGAAGAGCCGTTTTCAACTGTCAGCTGGAGCAAGATCGAAGGTATCTGTCAGAGCAAGATCGAAGGTATCTGTCAGAGCAAGATCGAAGGTATCTGTCACAGTGAGAATCATGAAGAACTTATTCAACTGGCTCCATCTCTGGGTCTGGCTCCTGCTCCAGCTGCAGCTGCAGCTCCGGCTCCGGCTCCTGCTCCTGCCTTACTCATCCGTAACCGAATGAATGAGACCACTGGGTACCCACCTTCAGGAGTTCCACCTTGCCCTGAAAGCCCCCAGTCCGTGGTGAAGGCATTGCAAGCTTCTGTGCCCCAAGTGGGTCCAAAGACCTATGAGTCATCTGTGAATGGGTCTAGGAGCTGGTCCATGATCAGGCTGCCAAGGGAAAAATTCACCACATAAAAGTTGTATGATGGTGACAATAAAATCAATCAAATGAGAAAATATGTATGTTACTCTCAGTCTCTGATTGTGTAATTGGAGTTGGTTGGGGGGAGGTAGAGGAAGGGAAGACTGGGCAGATGATGATAAGGAACATGTGTTTCTACAAGGTTGGCAATGGGATGAGCAATCCCCTGATAGGCAGACACAGGAGGGTAAGAACTGAGGTAGCACAAAAATCCCCTGAAGCTTTATTTCACAAGGTAACAGGGAAAACCCAGGGTCTTCCTATATGTCACTAGCTAGGGCTGCAGCATAGTTTCAGGCTATTACAACCATATGAAATGAGGTGTGGGTGGCAGTTCCAGTGTCAACTTAGGCAGACAAGATGGATCCCCAAGTGGGGTGGTCCCTGGATAGCCCTTCCTTCAGTCTCTGCTTCATTTTGTGTCCTTCTCTTTCCTTTAGACAGGAACATTTCTGGGTTAAAAACTTTGAGATAGGTGTGTGGCCCCATCCGTCTACTGAGGACCAAGCCTATCTACTGCAGGTGGTCTCTACAGGTTGTATCTCTCCTTTGTTGGGTATTTCAGCTAAAGTCATCCCGGTTTGATTCAGGGAGCCTCTTTCAAACCTGACATCTGGGACCCTCCAGTGGCTACTCCAGTTCCTCATCCTCCATTGCTACATATTTTTATTCAATTTCCTGATGCTCTGTACCTCTCTCCCATCCCCTCCAGTACCTGATCCTGTTCCCCATTTTCCTCTCCCCCTCCTCTCTCCCTCCCATATCTTCCCTAGCTCCAGCTCCGGAGGTCATCCTGTTCACTGGTCTATGCAGGACTGAAACTTCCACACTCTGGTCTTCCTTCCTCCTAAGCTCCATATGGTCTATGGGTTGTATCTTGGGCATTATGAGCTTTTGGGCTAATATCTACTAATCAGTGAGTGGATACCATGTGTGTTCTTTTATGTCTGGGTTCCCTCACTCAGGAAGATATTTTCTAGTTTCATCCATTTGCCTGCAAATTTCATGAAGTCATTGTTTTAATAGCTGAGTAGTACTCCATTGTGTAAATGTACCACAGTTTCTGTAGCCATTCTTCTTCTTCTCTTCTTCTTCTTTCTTCTTCTTCTTCTTCTTCTTCTTTTCTTCTTCTTCTTCTTTGCAGTTAGAAATCTGACTACAGGAGCCTGATATAGTTGTGTCCTTAGAGGTCTGCCAGAGCCTGAAATATACAGAGGAAGATGCTCACAGCTAACCATTTAGCTGATCATGGGGTTCCCAATGGAGGAGTGAGAGAGAAAACTGAAGGAGCTGAAAGGGTTTGTGACCACATGGGGAGAGCAACAATACCAACCAACCAGAGCTCCCAGGGTCTAAACCACCAGCCTGGGAGCACATAGGGAGGGACCCACAGCCCCAGCTGTATAAGTAAGGGAAGATAACATTGTCAGTCATAGGTGGGTGAGGAACTCCTTGGTCCAGTGAAGGCTGGATGCCCCAGTGTGGGGGAAATCGTGGGTGGGGTGGTGGGAGTGGGTGGGTGGGGGCATATTCTCATAGAAGCAGGAGGTGAGGGGATGGGATAGAGGGTTCCCAGTTGGGGGTGGGGAATGGGGAATGGAGATTACATCTGAGATGTAAATAAAATATCCAATAAAAAAATTTAAAAAAAAGAAAAGCTAAAAAATTAAAAATAAATAAATCTTTAAAAAATAAAAAAAATGAAATAAAAATAAAAAATAAAAAAATGAAAAAAACAAAAACAAAAACAGAACAAAAACAAAACAAAACAAAAAGAATTGCAGGGAAATGGAGAAGAGACTGAGGGAAAGGAGGTCCTCAGAAAATTGGACATATCACTACCTGAGGACCCAGCTATACCACTCCTGGGTATATATCCAGAAGATGCTCTAACACATAACAAGGACATATGCTCCACTATGTTCATAGCAGCTTTATTTATAATAGCCAGAAACTGGAAAGAACCCAGATGCCCTTCAACAGAGGAATGGATACAAAAAATGTGGTACATTTATACAATGGAATATTTCAGCTATTAAAAACAATGAATTCGGTAATTCTTATATAAATGGATGGAACTAGAAAATATCATCCTGAGTGAAGTAACCCAATCACAAAAGAACATACATGGTATTCACTCACTGATTATTGGATTTTAGCCCAGAAGCCTGAAATACCCAAGATTCAACTCACAGACCACATAAAGCTCCTGTGGCAGTCACAAAGTAGAGGTTGAGTGGATTCAGGAGTACATGCTGACAGGATGCGATATAGGTCCTCTTAGAGTCTGCAAAGTCTGAATAGAGAGGCAGATGCTCACAGCTAACCATTAACTGATATGGGGTTC
The DNA here is from genome assembly GCA_021653895.1 of Mastomys natalensis. Classification (NCBI taxonomy): domain Eukaryota; kingdom Metazoa; phylum Chordata; class Mammalia; order Rodentia; family Muridae; genus Mastomys; species Mastomys natalensis. The sequence goes on from JAJTUV010003520.1 coordinate 11,782, forward strand.
CAATGGAGAAGATAAGCTGAAGGCTGAAGGAGTTGAGAGGCTCGCTACAACCATGAGGAAAGCAACATCCAACCAAACCAAGCCCCCAGGGTCTAAACACCAGCCTGGGAGTTAGGAGGGCCCATGGCTCCACAATATGCAGGGCTATAAAAGCGGAGAGAGATCCTTGGTCCCATGAGGCGGACATCTTGAGGGGGGGATACTCGAGGGTGGGGTGGTGGAGGTACAGGGGAGGGTGGGTGGGGGTACACCAACATGGAAGCAGGAGGAGCAGGGAAAGGGATAGTGAGTTCCTGGGAGGGAGGGGGGGGGAAAAGGGGTAAGGAGAGAATATCTGAAATGTAAAAAATTTCCAATAAAAAAAAAAAGAAAAAAAAAAGGAAAAAAAATACTCAAGGGAGCAAATATGGAGAAAAAGTACAGGACAGAAACTGAAGGGGGGGCAGTTAGCAGACCAGTCCACCTGGGTATCCATCCCATGTGCAGTCACCAAAGGTAGATGTTGATGTGGATGTCAGGATGTACATGCGACAGGAGCCTGATATAGCTGTCTCCTTAGAGGTCTGCAAGAGTCTGACATACTCAGAGGCTGATGCTCACAGCTAACCATTAAACTGATCATGGGGTTCCCAACAGAGAAAATAGAGTGAAGACTGAAGGAGTTGAGAGCATTCGCGACACCATGAGGAAAGCAACAATCCCAACCAACCAGAGCCCCCAGGGTCTAAACCACCAGCCTGGGAGCGCTTAGGGAGGGACACATGGCTCCAGCTATATATGCAAGGGAGCTATACATATAAGTGGGACAAGAGATCCTTGGTCCCATGAAGGCTGGACATCGTAGGGGTGGTATTTGAGGGTGGGGGAGGTGAGGTTTCTGGGGAGGGTGGGTGGGGGACACCATCATAGAGGCAAGAGGAGGGGGGAAAGGGCTAGGGAGTTCCTGGAGGGAGGGGGGGAAAGGGGGTAAGGGAAAATCATCTGAAATGTAAATAAAATTTCCAAAAAAAAATTATAATTGACCTATATAATTCAATATTCTATAACCTACCCATTTAGAGCAATCCAATGACTTTTCATATAACAGAAGAGAATAGATATTTTTATTTTTTATTTTTCATTATTTTTTAATTAATTAATTACTTAATTTATAATCCAGCCTTTGCCTTCCTCTTTGGTTCACCCTCCCACAGTTCCTCAACCATTCTTCCTCTCCCTGTCCCTGAGAGGATACTCCCTCACCACAAGGCCTTCCCCTTCCTTAAGGCCTCAAGTCTCTCAAGGACTCAGTGCATCCTCTTCCACTAGGGTCAGACCAGACAGTCCTCTGCTATATATATGTTGCTGGCACAGATGAGCTTCCTGTATGCTCCCTGGTTGGTGGCTCAATGTCTAGGAACTCCCAGGGTTCTGCATGAGTGGTTCAGGCTCTAAGATCATCAAGCCTTTTGACTATTTAAACAGCCCAAGTGTATTGGAGATGCCAATACCATAGGAAGATCACCAAGAACAGCAACTGCAGAGGAGTCAAGCTAGCAAGAGTCTAGAAGACAAGCTGTGCATGCTACAGAGGGTAGAGTCAGGAGTGATCTCAACCCTTGGAGAAGCACAGAAGATCATGAGAGACTTCCGGATACTGGGCTTTGCATTATTTACACACCGCTGGGAGTTTGCTTTTTGTTTTGATCTGATTGTGACCATGCCTGGTTCATTATTCTTCAACTAAGAGAGTATTTAACAATTTTGATTTTTACAGGAGGACACAGTTGAGAAATTTTGAACTTATTAAAAAAGATTTTGAATTTTAAGAGATTGGATATCTGAAAGAGACTGTACTTTTAATTTATTTGAATTTTAAATACTGTGGGACTTTTAAAAGTTATTTTATGTTTTTAATGTGAGATTCATGGGACAAATGATAAAGAAAAGGTCGTGGCTTAATGGTGATATGTTTGAGTAACAACTTGACAAGGGATCAATTGTTCTGGATAGTTTTATGTAAACTGACATAGCTAAAGTCATCTGAGAGTAAGGATCCTTAAATTAAGTGCATGCCTCCATAGGATCAGGCTGTAGATACACCTGTTGGGGCATTTTTTTAATTACTAATTAATGATGGAGAATGAGTTCATTGTGTATGGGGCTGGCCCATGCTGGTGGGTCACTACTGGTCTGGTAATTCTGGATTCTATTTTTTTTTTTATAAATAAAGCAAACTGAGCAAGCCATGAGGAGCAATCCAGTAAGCAGTAACTTTTCCATGGTCACTTCATCAACTCCTGCTTGCAAAGTTTGCTGCCCTGTTTAAGTTTCTTGTTCTGTCTTCCTTAGTGACAGACAGTTACCTAGAAGTATACACTGAAATACACCCCCTGTTTTCCCAGGTTGCATTTTGGTCATGGTGTTCCATCACAGAAATAATAATACTAATTCGATAGATAAAAAGTATAATCTGCCTTGAAAACATATCTGGCATAGGTTACATGGGCCTCAAAGGCATCAAAGGCATCAAAGGCTTTGTGACGTTTTCAGCCACTGCTTAGCTGCCGTTGACTAGGAAGGACTTTTTGCTGACCAATAAAGGCTGAGGGTGTGTGGTCCACCATTGTCCTGACAGGTATTAAGCAGGGAGCTCAGAACTCTGGGGTCAGTTGGTGGAGGAGCTCACTATGGCACCCATGGCTAAGAAAGCCGTGAAGCCTGGTGCTGATCTGCCAGGAGATCCAGGCAAAAGAAGATCAAAACATCACAACGACGGAGGTCTAAATAAATTTAAGCAAGACCCGGGGTGCATCTCATCGCAAAAACAGTGCTAGGTGAGAGGTCCCAGCTAAGCTCATTGTCCCCCCTTTTGAGGCCATCCCCCCCTAAAATTTTCTCAGACCTGCTATAAATTTCTCACTACCTCCGTCCCTTTTCTCGAAAGGGACATCCATTCACTCTTTCTCCAAAACCAGTGCCCTTGTGAATTTTATATGTAATTATTTCCGATCGTGCAAAACAGAAGAGCCGTTTTCAACTGTCAGCGGAGCAAATCGAAGGGATCTTCAGAGCAAGATCGAAGGTATCTGTCAGAGCAAGATCGAAGGTATCTGTCACAGTGAGAATTCATGAAGAACTTATTCAACTGGCTCCATCTCTGGGTCTGGCTCCTGCCCAGCTGCAGCTGCAGCTCCGCTCCGGCTCCTGCTCCTGCCTTACTCATCCGTAACCGAATGAATGAGACCACTGGGTACCCACCTTCAGGAGTTCCACCTTGCCCTGAAAGCCCCCCAGTCCGTGGTGAAGGCATTGCAGCTTCTGTGCCCCAAGTGGGTCCAAAGACCTATGAGTCATCTGTGAATGGGTCTAGGAGCTGGTCCATGATCAGGCTGCCAAGGGAAAAATTCACCACATAAAAGTTGTATGATGGTGACAATAAATCAATCAAATGAGAAAATGTATGTTACTCTCAGTCTCTGATTGTGTAATTGGAGTTGGTTGGGGGGAGGTAGAGGAAGGGAAGACTGGCAGATGATGATAAGGAACATGTGTTTCTACAAGGTTGGCAATGGGATGAGCAATCCCCTGAATAGGCAGACACAGGAGGGTAAGAACTGAGGTAGCACAAAAATCCCCTGAAGCTTTATTTCACAAGGTAACAGGGAAAACCCAGGGTCTTCCTATATGTCACTAGCTAGGGCTGCAGCATAGTTTCAGGCTATTACAACCATATGAAATGAGTGTGGGTGGCAGTTCCAGTGTCAACTTAGGCAGACAAGATGGATCCCCAAGTGGGGTGGTCCCTGGATAGCCCTTCCTTCAGTCTCTGCTTCATTTGTGTCCTTTCTCTTTCCTTTAGACAGGAACATTTCTGGGTTAAAAACTTTGAGATAGGTGTGTGGCCCCAATCCGTCTACTGAGGACCAAGCCTATCTACTGCAGGTGGTCTCTACAGGTTGTATCTCTCCTTTGTTGGGTTATTTCAGCTAAAGTCATCCGGTTTGATTCAGGGAGCCTCTTTCAAACCTGACATCTGGGACCCTCCAGTGGCTACTCCAGTTCCTCTGATCCTCCATTGCTACATATTTTTATTCAATTTTCCTGATGCTCTGTACCTCTCTCCCATCCCCTCCAGTACCTGATCCTGTTCCCATTTTCCTCTCCCCTCCTCTTCTCCCTCCCATATCTTCCCTAGCTCCAGCTCCGGAGGTCATCCTGTTCACTGGTCTATGCAGGACTGAAACTTCCACACCTGGTCTTCCTTCCTCCTAAGCTCCATATGGTCTATGGGTTGTATCTTGGGCATTATGAGCTTTTGGGCTAATATCTACTAATCAGTGAGTGGATACCATGTGTGTTCATTTTATGTCTGGGTTCCCTCACTCAGAAGATATTTTCTAGTTTCATCCATTTGCCTGCAAATTTCATGAAGTCATTGTTTTAATAGCTGAGTAGTACTCCATTGTGTAAATGTACCCACAGTTTCTGTAGCCATTCTTCTTCTTTTTTTTCCCCTTCCTCTTTCTTCTTCTTCTCTTCTTTCTCTTCTTCTTCTTCTTCTTCTTCTTTGCAGTTAGAAATCTGACTACAGGAGCCTGATATAGTTGTGTCCTTAGAGGTCTGCCAGAGCCTGAAATATACAGAGGAAGATGCTCACAGCTAACCATTTAGCTGATCATGGGTTCCCAATGGAGGAGTGAGAGAGAAAACTGAAGGAGCTGAAAGGGTTTGTGACCACATGGGGAGAGCAACAATACCAACCAACCAGAGCTCCCAGGGTCTAAACCACCAGCCTGGAGCACTAGGGAGGGACCCACAGCCCCAGCTGTATAAGTAAGGGAAGATAACATTGTCAGTCATAGGTGGGTGAGGAACTCCTTGGTCCAGTGAAGGCTGGATGCCCCAGTGTGGGGGAAATCGTGGGTGGGGTGGTGGGGAGTGGGTGGGTGGGGGCATTCTCATAGAAGCAGGAGGTGAGGGGATGGGATAGAGGGTTCCCAGTTGGGGGTGGGGGAATGGGGAATGGAGATTACATCTGAGATGTAAATAAAATATCCAATAAAAAAATTTAAAAAAAAGAAAAGCTAAAAAATTAAAAATAAATAAATCTTTAAAAAATAAAAAAAATGAATAAAAAATAAAAATAAAAAAATGAAAAAAACAAAAACAAAACAGAACAAAAACAAAACAAAACAAAAAGAATTGCAGGGAAATGGAGAAGAGACTGAGGGAAAGGAGGTCCTCAGAAAATTGGACAATCACTAACCTGAGGACCCAGCTATACCACTCCTGGGTATATATCCAGAAGATGCTCTAACACATAACAAGGACATATGCTCCACTATGTTCATAGCAGCTTTATTTATAATAGCCAGAAACTGGAAAGAACCCAGAAAGCCCTTCAACAGAGGAATGGATACAAAAAATGTGGTACATTTATACAATGGAATATTACTCAGCTATTAAAAAACAATGAATTCGGTAAATTCTTATATAAATGGATGGAACTAGAAAATATCATCCTGAGTGAAGTAACCCAATCACAAAAGAACATACATGGTATTCACTCACTGATTATTGGATTTAGCCCAGAAGCCTGAAATACCCAAGATTCAACTCACAGACCACATAAAGCTCCTGTGGGCAGTCACCAAAGGTAGAGGTTGATGTGGATGTCAGGATGTACATGCTGACAGGAGCCTGATATAGCGTCTCCTTAGAGGTCTGCAAGAGTCTGACATACTCAGAGGCAGATGCTCACAGCTAACCATTAAACTGATCATGGGGTTCCCAATGGAGAAGATAGAGTGAAGGCTGAAGGAGTTGAGAGGACTCGCTACAACCATGAGGAAAGCAACAATCCCAACCAACCAGAGCCCCCAGGGTCTAAACCACCAGCCTGGGAGCGCTTAGGGAGGCCCCATGGCTCCAGCTATATATGCAAGGGAGCTATATATAAGCGGGAGAGGAGATCCTTGGTCCCATGAAGGCTGGACATCTTGAGGGGGGGATACTCGAGGGTGGGGTGGTGAGGTACAGGGGAGGGTGGTGGGGGGTACACCAACATGGAAGCAGGAGGAGCAGGGAAGGGATAGTGAGTTCCTGGGAGGGAGGGGGGGAAATGGGGTAAGGAGAGAATACTGAAATGTAAAAAAATTTCCAATAAAAAAAAAAAAAAAAAAAGGAAAAAAAAATACTCAAGGGAGCAAATATGGAGAAAAAGTACAGGACAGAAACTGAAGGAGGGGCAGTTAGCAGACCAGTCCACCTGGGTATCCATCCCATGTGCAGTCACCAAAGGTAGATGTTGATGTGGATGTCAGGATGTACATGCTGACAGGAGCCTGATATAGCTGTCTCCTTAGAGGTCTGCAAGAGTCTGACATACTCAGAGGCTGATGCTCACAGCTAACCATTAAACTGATCATGGGGTTCCCAACAGAGAAGATAGAGTGAAGACTGAAAGGAGTTGAGGCATTCGCGGACACCATGAGGAAAGCAACAATCCCAACCAACCAGAGCCCCCAGGGTCTAAACCACCAGCCTGGAGCGCTTAGGGAGGGACACATGGCTCCAGCTATATATGCAAGGGAGCTATACATATAAGTGGGACAAGAGATCCTTGGGCCCATGAAGGCTGGACATCGTAGGGGGTGGTATTTGAGGGTGGGGAGGTGAGGTACTGGGGAGGGTGGGTGGGGGTACACCATCATAGAGGCAAGAGGAGGGGGAAAGGGCTAGGGAGTTCCTGGGAGGGAGGGGGGAAAGGGGGTAAGGGAAAATCATCTGAAATGTAAATAAAATTTCCAATAAAAAATTATAATTGACCTATATAAATTCAAATATTCTATAACCTACCCATTTAGAGCAATCCAATGACTTTTCATATAACAGAAGAGAATAGATATTTTTATTTTTTATTTTTCATTATTTTTAATTAATTAATTACTTAATTTATAATCAGCCTTTGCCTTCCTCTTTGGTTCACCCTCCCACAGTTCCTCAACCCATTCTTCCTCTCCCTGTCCCTGAGAGGATACTCCCTCACCACAAGGCCTTCCCCTTCCTTAAGGCCTCAAGTCTCTCAAGGACTCAGTGCATCCTCTTCCACTAGGGTCAGACCAGACATCCCTCTGCTATATATATGTTGCTGGGCACAGATGAGCTCCTGTATGCTCCCTGGTTGGTGGCTCAATGTCTAGGAACTCCCAGGGTTCTGCATGAGTGGTTCAGGCTCTAAGATCATCAAGCCTTTTGACTTTAACAGCCCAAGTGTAATTTGGGGATGCCAATACCATAGGAAGATCACCAAGAACAGCAACTGCAGAGGAGTCAAGCTAGCAAGAGTCTAGAAGACAAGCTGTGCATGCTACAGAGGGTAGAGTCAGGAGTGATCTCAACCCTTGGAGAAGCACAGAAGATCATGAGAGACTTCCGGATACTGGGCTTTGCATTATTTACAACCGCTGGGAGTTTGCTTTTGTTTTGATCTGATTGTGACCATGCCTGGTTTCATTATTCTTCAACTAAGAGAGTATTTAACAATTTTGATTTTTACAGGAGGACACAGTTGAGAAATTTTGAACTTATTAAAAAAGATTTGAATTTTTAAGAGATTGGATATCTGAAAGAGACTGTACTTTTAATTTATTTGAATTTTAAATACTGTGGGACTTTTAAAAGTTATTTATGTTTTTAATGTGAGATTCATGGACAAATGATAAAGAAAAGGTCGTGGCTTAATGGTGATATGTTTGAGTAACAACTTGACAAGGGATCAATTGTTCTGGATAGTTTTATGTAAACATGACATAGCTAAAGTCATCTGAGAGTAAGGATCCTTAATTAAGTGCATGCCTCCATAGGATCAGGCTGTAGATACACCTGTGGGGCATTTTTTTAATTACTAATTAATGATGGAGAATGAGTTCATTGTGTATGGGGCTGGCCCATTGCTGGTGGGGTCACTACTGGTCTGGTAATTCTGGATTCTATTTTTTTTTTTTTAAATAAAGCAAACTGAGCAAGCCATGAGGAGCAATCCAGTAAGCAGTAACTTTCCATGGTCACTTCATCAACTCCTGCTTCAAAGTTGCTGCCCTGTTTAAGTTCTTGTTCTGTCTTCTTAGTGACAGACAGTTACCTAGAAGTATACACTGAAATACACCCCCTGTTTTCCCAGGTTGCTTTTGGTCATGGTGTTCCATCACAGAAATAATAATACTAATTCGATAGATAAAAAGTATATCTGCCTTGAAAACATATCTGGCATAGGTTACATGTCCTCAAAGGCATCAAAGGCATCAAAGGCTTTGTGACGTCTCAGCCACTGCTTAGCTGCCGTTGACTAGGAAGGACTTTGCTGACCAATAAAGGCTGAGGGTGTGGTCCACCATTGTCCTGACAGGTAGTTAAGCAGGGAGCTCAGAACTCTGGGGTCAGTTGGTGGAGGAGCTCACTATGGCACCCATGGCTAAGAAAGCCGTGAAGCCTGGTGCTGCTGCCAGGAGATCCAGGCAAAAGAAGATCAAAACATCACAACGACGGAGGTCTAAATATTCAAGCAAGACCCGGGTGCCTCTCATCGCAAAAACAGTGCTAAGGTGAGAGGTCCCAGCTAAGCTCATTGTCCCCCTTCTGAGGCCATCCCTCCCCCTAAGTTTTCTCAGACCTGCTATAAATTTCTCATCTACCTCCGTCCCTTTTCTCGAAAGGGACATCCATTCACTCTTTTCTCCAAAACCAGTGCCCTTGTGAATTTAGTATGTAATTATTTCCGATCGTGCAGAAACAGAAGAGCCGTTTTCAACTGTCAGCTGGAGCAAGATCGAAGGTATCTGTCAGAGCAAGATCGAAGGTATCTGTCAGAGCAAGATCGAAGGTAAACTGTCACAGTGAGAATTCATGAAGAACTTATTCAACTGGCTCCATCTCTGGGTCTGGCTCCTGCTCCAGCTGCAGCTGCAGCTCCGGCTCCGGCTCCTGCTCCTGCCTTACTCATCCGTAACCGAATGAATGAGACCACTGGGTACCCACCTTCAGGAGTTCCACCTTGCCCTGAAAGCCCCCCAGTCCGTGGTGAAGGCATTGCAAGCTTCTGTGCCCCAAGTGGGTCCAAAGACCTATGAGTCATCTGTGAATGGGTCTAGGAGCTGGTCCATGATCAGGCTGCCAAGGGAAAAATTCACCACATAAAAGTTGTATGATGGTGACAATAAAATCAATCAAATGAGAAAATATGTATGTTACTCTCAGTCTCTGATTGTGTAATTGGAGTTGGTTGGGGGGAGGTAGAGGAAGGGAAGACTGGGCAGATGATGATAAGGAACATGTGTTTCTACAAGGTTGGCAATGGGATGAGCAATCCCCTGATAGGCAGACACAGGAGGGTAAGAACTGAGGTAGCACAAAAATCCCCTGAAGCTTTATTTCACAAGGTAACAGGGAAAACCCAGGGTCTTCCTATATGTCACTAGCTAGGGCTGCAGCATAGTTTCAGGCTATTACAACCATATGAAATGAGGTGTGGGTGGCAGTTCCAGTGTCAACTTAGGCAGACAAGATGGATCCCCAAGTGGGGTGGTCCCTGGATAGCCCTTCCTTCAGTCTCTGCTTCATTTTGTGTCCTTCTCTTTCCTTTAGACAGGAACATTTCTGGGTTAAAAACTTTGAGATAGGTGTGTGGCCCCATCCGTCTACTGAGGACCAAGCCTATCTACTGCAGGTGGTCTCTACAGGTTGTATCTCTCCTTTGTTGGGTATTTCAGCTAAAGTCATCCCGGTTTGATTCAGGGAGCCTCTTTCAAACCTGACATCTGGGACCCTCCAGTGGCTACTCCAGTTCCTCATCCTCCATTGCTACATATTTTTATTCAATTTCCTGATGCTCTGTACCTCTCTCCCATCCCCTCCAGTACCTGATCCTGTTCCCCATTTCCTCTCCCCCTCCTCTCTCCCTCCCATATCTTCCCTAGCTCCAGCTCCGGAGGTCATCCTGTTCACTGGTCTATGCAGGACTGAAACTTCCACACTCTGGTCTTCCTTCCTCCTAAGCTCCATATGGTCTATGGGTTGTATCTTGGGCATTATGAGCTTTTGGGCTAATATCTACTAATCAGTGAGTGGATACCATGTGTGTTCTTTTATGTCTGGGTTCCCTCACTCAGGAAGATATTTTCTAGTTTCATCCATTTGCCTGCAAATTTCATGAAGTCATTGTTTTAATAGCTGAGTAGTACTCCATTGTGTAAATGTACCACAGTTTCTGTAGCCATTCTCTTCTCTCTTCTTCTTCTTCTTCTTCTTCTTCTTCTTCTTTCTTCTCTTCTTCTTCTTCTTCTTCTTTGCAGTTAGAAATCTGACTACAGGAGCCTGATATAGTTGTGTCCTTAGAGGTCTGCCAGAGCCTGAAATATACAGAGGAAGATGCTCACAGCTAACCATTTAGCTGATCATGGGGTTCCCAATGGAGGAGTGAGAGAGAAAACTGAAGGAGCTGAAAGGGTTTGTGACCACATGGGAGAGCAACAATACCAACCAACCAGAGCTCCCAGGGTCTAAACCACCAGCCTGGGAGCACATAGGGAGGGACCCACAGCCCCAGCTGTATAAGTAAGGGAAGATAACATTGTCAGTCATAGGTGGGTGAGGAACTCCTTGTCCAGTGAAGGCTGGATGCCCCAGTGTGGGGGAAATCGTGGTGGGGTGGTGGGAGTGGGTGGGTGGGGCATATTCTCATAGAAGCAGGAGGTGAGGGATGGGATAGAGGGTTCCCAGTTGGGGGTGGGGAATGGGAATGGAGATTACATCTGAGATGTAAATAAAATATCCAATAAAAAAATTTAAAAAAAAGAAAAGCTAAAAAATTAAAAATAAATAAATCTTTAAAAAATAAAAAAAATGAAATAAAAATAAAAAATAAAAAAATGAAAAAAACAAAAACAAAAACAGAACAAAAACAAAACAAAACAAAAAGAATTGCAGGGAAATGGAGAAGAGACTGAGGGAAAGGAGGTCCTCAGAAAATTGGACATATCACTACCTGAGGACCCAGCTATACCACTCCTGGGTATATATCCAGAAGATGCTCTAACACATAACAAGGACATATGCTCCACTATGTTCATAGCAGCTTTATTTATAATAGCCAGAAACTGGAAAGAAACCAGATGCCCTTCAACAGAGGAATGGATACAAAAAATGTGGTACATTTATACAATGGAATATTACTCAGCTATTAAAAACAATGAATTCGGTAAATTCTTATATAAATGGATGGAACTAGAAAATATCATCCTGAGTGAAGTAACCCAATCACAAAAGAACATACATGGTATTCACTCACTGATTATTGGATTTTAGCCCAGAAGCCTGAAATACCCAAGATTCAACTCACAGACCACATAAAGCTCCTGTGGGCAGTCACCAAAGGTAGAGGTTGATGTGGATGTCAGGATGTACATGCTGACAGGAGCCTGATATAGCTGTCTCCTTAGAGGTCTGCAAGAGTCTGACATACTCAGAGGCAGATGCTCACAGCTAACCATTAAACTGATCATGGGGTTCCCAATGGAGAAGATAGAGTGAAGGCTGAAGGAGTTGAGAGGACTCGCTACACCATGAGGAAAGCAACAATCCCAACCAACCAGAGCCCCCAGGGTCTAAACCACCAGCCTGGGAGCGCTTAGGGAGGGCCCCATGGCTCCAGCTATATATGCAAGGGAGCTATATATAAGCGGGAGAGGAGATCCTTGGTCCCATGAAGGCTGGACATCTTGAGGGGGGGATACTCGAGGGTGGGGTGGTGAGGTACAGGGGAGGGTGGGTGGGGGTACACCAACATGGAAGCAGGAGGAGCAGGGAAGGGATAGTGAGTTCCTGGGAGGGAGGGGGGGAAATGGGGTAAGGAGAGAATATCTGAAATGTAAAAAAATTTCCAATAAAAAAAAAAGAAAAAAAAAGGAAAAAAAATACTCAAGGGAGCAAATATGGAGAAAAAGTACAGGACAGAAACTGAAGGAGGGGCAGTTAGCAGACCAGTCCACCTGGGTATCCATCCCATGTGCAGTCACCAAAGGTAGATGTTGATGTGGATGTCAGGATGTACATGCTGACAGGAGCCTGATATAGCTGTCTCCTTAGAGGTCTGCAAGAGTCTGACATACTCAGAGGCTGATGCTCACAGCTAACCATTAAACTGATCATGGGGTTCCCAACAGAGAAGATAGAGTGAAGACTGAAGGAGTTGAGAGCATTCGCGACACCATGAGGAAAGCAACAATCCCAACCAACCAGAGCCCCCAGGGTCTAAACCACCAGCCTGGGAGCGCTTAGGGAGGGACACATGGCTCCAGCTATATATGCAAGGGAGCTATACATATAAGTGGGACAAGAGATCCTTGGTCCCATGAAGGCTGGACATCGTAGGGGGTGGTATTTGAGGGTGGGGAGGTGAGGTACTGGGGAGGGTGGGTGGGGGTACACCATCATAGAGGCAAGAGGAGGGGGAAAGGGCTAGGGAGTTCCTGGGAGGGAGGGGGAAAGGGGGTAAGGGAAAATCATCTGAAATGTAAATAAAATTTCCAATAAAAAAATTATAATTGACCTATATAATTCAAATATTCTATAACCTACCCATTTAGAGCAATCCAATGACTTTTCATATAACAGAAGAGAATAGATATTTTTATTTTTTATTTTTCATTATTTTTAATTAATTAATTACTTAATTTATAATCCAGCCTTTGCCTTCCTCTTTGGTTCACCCTCCCACAGTTCCTCAACCCATTCTTCCTCTCCCTGTCCCTGAGAGGATACTCCCTCACCACAAGGCCTTCCCCTTCCTTAAGGCCTCAAGTCTCTCAAGGACTCAGTGCATCCTCTTCCACTAGGGTCAGACCAGACAGTCCTCTGCTATATATATGTTGCTGGGCACAGATGAGCTCCTGTATGCTCCCTGGTTGGTGGCTCAATGTCTAGGAACTCCCAGGGTTCTGCATGAGTGGTTCAGGCTCTAAGATCATCAAGCCTTTTGACTTTAACAGCCCAAGTGTATTGGAGATGCCAATACCATAGGAAGATCACCAAGAACAGCAACTGCAGAGGAGTCAAGCTAGCAAGAGTCTAGAAGACAAGCTGTGCATGCTACAGAGGGTAGAGTCAGGAGTGATCTCAACCCTTGGAGAAGCACAGAAGATCATGAGAGACTTCCGGATACTGGGCTTTGCATTATTTACACCGCTGGGAGTTTGCTTTTGTTTTGATCTGATTGTGACCATGCCTGGTTCATTATTCTTCAACTAAGAGAGTATTTAACAATTTTGATTTTTACAGGAGGACACAGTTGAGAAATTTTGAACTTATTAAAAAAGATTTTGAATTTTAAGAGATTGGATATCTGAAAGAGACTGTACTTTTAATTTATTTGAATTTTAAATACTGTGGGACTTTTAAAAGTTATTTATGTTTTTAATGTGAGATTCATGGGACAAATGATAAAGAAAAGGTCGTGGCTTAATGGTGATATGTTTGAGTAACAACTTGACAAGGGATCAATTGTTCTGGATAGTTTTATGTAAACTTGACATAGCTAAAGTCATCTGAGAGTAAGGATCCTTAATTAAGTGCATGCCTCCATAGGATCAGGCTGTAGATACACCTGTGGGGCATTTTTTTAATTACTAATTAATGATGGAGAATGAGTTCATTGTGTATGGGGCTGGCCCATTGCTGGTGGGGTCACTACTGGTCTGGTAATTCTGGATTCTATTTTTTTTTTTTTAAATAAAGCAAACTGAGCAAGCCATGAGGAGCAATCAGTAAGCAGTAACTTTCCATGGTCACTTCATCAACTCCTGCTTCAAAGTTGCTGCCCTGTTTAAGTTCTTGTTCTGTCTTCCTTAGTGACAGACAGTTACCTAGAAGTATACACTGAAATACACCCCCTGTTTTCCCAGGTTGCTTTTGGTCATGGTGTTCCATCACAGAAATAATAATACTAATTCGATAGATAAAAAGTATATCTGCCTTGAAAACATATCTGGCATAGGTTACATGTCCTCAAAGGCATCAAAGGCATCAAAGGCTTTGTGACGTCTCAGCCACTGCTTAGCTGCCGTTGACTAGGAAGGACTTTGCTGACCAATAAAGGCTGAGGGTGTGGTCCACCATTGTCCTGACAGGTAGTTAAGCAGGGAGCTCAGAACTCTGGGGTCAGTTGGTGGAGGAGCTCACTATGGCACCCATGGCTAAGAAAGCCGTGAAGCCTGGTGCTGCTGCCAGGAGATCCAGGCAAAAGAAGATCAAAACATCACAACGACGGAGGTCTAAATATTCAAGCAAGACCCGGGGTGCCTCTCATCGCAAAAACAGTGCTAAGGTGAGAGGTCCCAGCTAAGCTCATTGTCCCCCTTCTGAGGCCATCCCTCCCCCTAAGATTTTCTCAGACCTGCTATAAATTTCTCATCTACCTCCGTCCCTTTTCTCGAAAGGGACATCCATTCACTCTTTCTCCAAAACCAGTGCCCTTGTGAATTTAGTATGTAATTATTTCCGATCGTGCAGAAACAGAAGAGCCGTTTTCAACTGTCAGCTGGAGCAAGATCGAAGGTATCTGTCAGAGCAAGATCGAAGGTATCTGTCAGAGCAAGATCGAAGGTATCTGTCACAGTGAGAATTCATGAAGAACTTATTCAACTGGCTCCATCTCTGGGTCTGGCTCCTGCTCCAGCTGCAGCTGCAGCTCCGGCTCCGGCTCCTGCTCCTGCCTTACTCATCCGTAACCGAATGAATGAGACCACTGGGTACCCACCTTCAGGAGTTCCACCTTGCCCTGAAAGCCCCCCAGTCCGTGGTGAAGGCATTGCAAGCTTCTGTGCCCCAAGTGGGTCCAAAGACCTATGAGTCATCTGTGAATGGGTCTAGGAGCTGGTCCATGATCAGGCTGCCAAGGGAAAAATTCACCACATAAAAGTTGTATGATGGTGACAATAAAATCAATCAAATGAGAAAATATGTATGTTACTCTCAGTCTCTGATTGTGTAATTGGAGTTGGTTGGGGGGAGGTAGAGGAAGGGAAGACTGGGCAGATGATGATAAGGAACATGTGTTTCTACAAGGTTGGCAATGGGATGAGCAATCCCCTGATAGGCAGACACAGGAGGGTAAGAACTGAGGTAGCACAAAAATCCCCTGAAGCTTTATTTCACAAGGTAACAGGGAAAACCCAGGGTCTTCCTATATGTCACTAGCTAGGGCTGCAGCATAGTTTCAGGCTATTACAACCATATGAAATGAGGTGTGGGTGGCAGTTCCAGTGTCAACTTAGGCAGACAAGATGGATCCCCAAGTGGGGTGGTCCCTGGATAGCCCTTCCTTCAGTCTCTGCTTCATTTTGTGTCCTTCTCTTTCCTTTAGACAGGAACATTTCTGGGTTAAAAACTTTGAGATAGGTGTGTGGCCCCATCCGTCTACTGAGGACCAAGCCTATCTACTGCAGGTGGTCTCTACAGGTTGTATCTCTCCTTTGTTGGGTATTTCAGCTAAAGTCATCCCGGTTTGATTCAGGGAGCCTCTTTCAAACCTGACATCTGGGACCCTCCAGTGGCTACTCCAGTTCCTCATCCTCCATTGCTACATATTTTTATTCAATTTCCTGATGCTCTGTACCTCTCTCCCATCCCCTCCAGTACCTGATCCTGTTCCCCATTTTCCTCTCCCCTCCTCTCTCCCTCCCATATCTTCCCTAGCTCCAGCTCCGGAGGTCATCCTGTTCACTGGTCTATGCAGGACTGAAACTTCCACACTCTGGTCTTCCTTCCTCCTAAGCTCCATATGGTCTATGGGTTGTATCTTGGGCATTATGAGCTTTTGGGCTAATATCTACTAATCAGTGAGTGGATACCATGTGTGTTCTTTTATGTCTGGGTTCCCTCACTCAGGAAGATATTTTCTAGTTTCATCCATTTGCCTGCAAATTTCATGAAGTCATTGTTTTAATAGCTGAGTAGTACTCCATTGTGTAAATGTACCACAGTTTCTGTAGCCATCTTCTTTCTTCTTCTTCTTCTTCTTCTTCTTCTTCTTCTTTCTTCTTCTTCTTCTTCTTCTTTGCAGTTAGAAATCTGACTACAGGAGCCTGATATAGTTGTGTCCTTAGAGGTCTGCCAGAGCCTGAAATATACAGAGGAAGATGCTCACAGCTAACCATTTAGCTGATCATGGGGTTCCCAATGGAGGAGTGAGAGAGAAAACTGAAGGAGCTGAAAGGGTTTGTGACCACATGGGGAGAGCAACAATACCAACCAACCAGAGCTCCCAGGGTCTAAACCACCAGCCTGGGAGCACATAGGGAGGGACCCACAGCCCCAGCTGTATAAGTAAGGGAAGATAACATTGTCAGTCATAGGTGGGTGAGGAACTCCTTGGTCCAGTGAAGGCTGGATGCCCCAGTGTGGGGGAAATCGTGGGTGGGGTGGTGGGAGTGGGTGGGTGGGGGCATATTCTCATAGAAGCAGGAGGTGAGGGGATGGGATAGAGGGTTCCCAGTTGGGGGTGGGGAATGGGGAATGGAGATTACATCTGAGATGTAAATAAAATATCCAATAAAAAAATTTAAAAAAAAGAAAAGCTAAAAAATTAAAAATAAATAAATCTTTAAAAAATAAAAAAAATGAAATAAAAATAAAAAATAAAAAAATGAAAAAAACAAAAACAAAAACAGAACAAAAACAAAACAAAACAAAAAGAATTGCAGGGAAATGGAGAAGAGACTGAGGGAAAGGAGGTCCTCAGAAAATTGGACATATCACTACCTGAGGACCCAGCTATACCACTCCTGGGTATATATCCAGAAGATGCTCTAACACATAACAAGGACATATGCTCCACTATGTTCATAGCAGCTTTATTTATAATAGCCAGAAACTGGAAAGAACCAGATGCCCTTCAACAGAGGAATGGATACAAAAAATGTGGTACATTTATACAATGGAATATTACTCAGCTATTAAAAACAATGAATTCGGTAAATTCTTATATAAATGGATGGAACTAGAAAATATCATCCTGAGTGAAGTAACCCAATCACAAAAGAACATACATGGTATTCACTCACTGATTATTGGATTTTAGCCCAGAAGCCTGAAATACCCAAGATTCAACTCACAGACCACATAAAGCTCCTGTGGGCAGTCACCAAAGGTAGAGGTTGATGTGGATGTCAGGATGTACATGCTGACAGGAGCCTGATATAGCTGTCTCCTTAGAGGTCTGCAAGAGTCTGACATACTCAGAGGCAGATGCTCACAGCTAACCATTAAACTGATCATGGGGTTCCCAATGGAGAAGATAGAGTGAAGGCTGAAGGAGTTGAGAGGACTCGCTACACCATGAGGAAAGCAACAATCCCAACCAACCAGAGCCCCCAGGGTCTAAACCACCAGCCTGGGAGCGCTTAGGGAGGGCCCCATGGCTCCAGCTATATATGCAAGGGAGCTATATATAAGCGGGAGAGGAGATCCTTGGTCCCATGAAGGCTGGACATCTTGAGGGGGGGATACTCGAGGGTGGGGTGGTGAGGTACAGGGGAGGGTGGGTGGGGGTACACCAACATGGAAGCAGGAGGAGCAGGGAAGGGATAGTGAGTTCCTGGGAGGGAGGGGGGGAAATGGGGGTAAGGAGAGAATATCTGAAATGTAAAAAAATTTCCAATAAAAAAAAAAAGAAAAAAAAAGGAAAAAAAATACTCAAGGGAGCAAATATGGAGAAAAAGTACAGGACAGAAACTGAAGGAGGGGCAGTTAGCAGACCAGTCCACCTGGGTATCCATCCCATGTGCAGTCACCAAAGGTAGATGTTGATGTGGATGTCAGGATGTACATGCTGACAGGAGCCTGATATAGCTGTCTCCTTAGAGGTCTGCAAGAGTCTGACATACTCAGAGGCTGATGCTCACAGCTAACCATTAAACTGATCATGGGTTCCCAACAGAGAAGATAGAGTGAAGACTGAAGGAGTTGAGAGCATTCGCGACACCATGAGGAAAGCAACAATCCCAACCAACCAGAGCCCCCAGGGTCTAAACCACCAGCCTGGGAGCGCTTAGGGAGGGACACATGGCTCCAGCTATATATGCAAGGGAGCTATACATATAAGTGGGACAAGAGATCCTTGGTCCCATGAAGGCTGGACATCGTAGGGGGTGGTATTTGAGGGTGGGGAGGTGAGGTACTGGGGAGGGTGGGTGGGGGTACACCATCATAGAGGCAAGAGGAGGGGGAAAGGGCTAGGGAGTTCCTGGGAGGGAGGGGGGAAAGGGGGTAAGGGAAAATCATCTGAAATGTAAATAAAATTTCCAATAAAAAAATTATAATTGACCTATATAATTCAAATATTCTATAACCTACCCATTTAGAGCAATCCAATGACTTTTCATATAACAGAAGAGAATAGATATTTTTATTTTTTATTTTTCATTATTTTTAATTAATTAATTACTTAATTTATAATCCAGCCTTTGCCTTCCTCTTTGGTTCACCCTCCCACAGTTCCTCAACCCATTCTTCCTCTCCCTGTCCTGAGAGGATACTCCCTCACCACAAGGCCTTCCCCTTCCTTAAGGCCTCAAGTCTCTCAAGGACTCAGTGCATCCTCTTCCACTAGGGTCAGACCAGACAGTCCTCTGCTATATATATGTTGCTGGGCACAGATGAGCTCCTGTATGCTCCCTGGTTGGTGGCTCAATGTCTAGGAACTCCCAGGGTTCTGCATGAGTGGTTCAGGCTCTAAGATCATCAAGCCTTTTGACTTTAACAGCCCAAGTGTATTGGAGATGCCAATACCATAGGAAGATCACCAAGAACAGCAACTGCAGAGGAGTCAAGCTAGCAAGAGTCTAGAAGACAAGCTGTGCATGCTACAGAGGGTAGAGTCAGGAGTGATCTCAACCCTTGGAGAAGCACAGAAGATCATGAGAGACTTCCGGATACTGGGCTTTGCATTATTTACACCGCTGGGAGTTTGCTTTTGTTTTGATCTGATTGTGACCATGCCTGGTTCATTATTCTTCAACTAAGAGAGTATTTAACAATTTTGATTTTTACAGGAGGACACAGTTGAGAAATTTTGAACTTATTAAAAAAGATTTTGAATTTTTAAGAGATTGGATATCTGAAAGAGACTGTACTTTTAATTTATTTGAATTTTAAATACTGTGGGACTTTTAAAAGTTATTTATGTTTTTAATGTGAGATTCATGGGACAAATGATAAAGAAAAGGTCGTGGCTTAATGGTGATATGTTTGAGTAACAACTTGACAAGGGATCAATTGTTCTGGATAGTTTTATGTAAACTTGACATAGCTAAAGTCATCTGAGAGTAAGGATCCTTAATTAAGTGCATGCCTCCATAGGATCAGGCTGTAGATACACCTGTGGGGCATTTTTTTAATTACTAATTAATGATGGAGAATGAGTTCATTGTGTATGGGGCTGGCCCATTGCTGGTGGGGTCACTACTGGTCTGGTAATTCTGGATTCTATTTTTTTTTTTTTTAAATAAAGCAAACTGAGCAAGCCATGAGGAGCAATCCAGTAAGCAGTAACTTTCCATGGTCACTTCATCAACTCCTGCTTCAAAGTTGCTGCCCTGTTTAAGTTCTTGTTCTGTCTTCCTTAGTGACAGACAGTTACCTAGAAGTATACACTGAAATACACCCCCTGTTTTCCCAGGTTGCTTTTGGTCATGGTGTTCCATCACAGAAATAATAATACTAATTCGATAGATAAAAAGTATATCTGCCTTGAAAACATATCTGGCATAGGTTACATGTCCTCAAAGGCATCAAAGGCATCAAAGGCTTTGTGACGTCTCAGCCACTGCTTAGCTGCCGTTGACTAGGAAGGACTTTGCTGACCAATAAAGGCTGAGGGTGTGGTCCACCATTGTCCTGACAGGTAGTTAAGCAGGGAGCTCAGAACTCTGGGGTCAGTTGGTGGAGGAGCTCACTATGGCACCCATGGCTAAGAAAGCCGTGAAGCCTGGTGCTGCTGCCAGGAGATCCAGGCAAAAGAAGATCAAAACATCACAACGACGGAGGTCTAAATATTCAAGCAAGACCCGGGGTGCCTCTCATCGCAAAAACAGTGCTAAGGTGAGAGGTCCCAGCTAAGCTCATTGTCCCCCTTCTGAGGCCATCCCTCCCCCTAAGATTTTCTCAGACCTGCTATAAATTTCTCATCTACCTCCGTCCCTTTTCTCGAAAGGGACATCCATTCACTCTTTCTCCAAAACCAGTGCCCTTGTGAATTTAGTATGTAATTATTTCCGATCGTGCAGAAACAGAAGAGCCGTTTTCAACTGTCAGCTGGAGCAAGATCGAAGGTATCTGTCAGAGCAAGATCGAAGGTATCTGTCAGAGCAAGATCGAAGGTATCTGTCACAGTGAGAATTCATGAAGAACTTATTCAACTGGCTCCATCTCTGGGTCTGGCTCCTGCTCCAGCTGCAGCTGCAGCTCCGGCTCCGGCTCCTGCTCCTGCCTTACTCATCCGTAACCGAATGAATGAGACCACTGGGTACCCACCTTCAGGAGTTCCACCTTGCCCTGAAAGCCCCCCAGTCCGTGGTGAAGGCATTGCAAGCTTCTGTGCCCCAAGTGGGTCCAAAGACCTATGAGTCATCTGTGAATGGGTCTAGGAGCTGGTCCATGATCAGGCTGCCAAGGGAAAAATTCACCACATAAAAGTTGTATGATGGTGACAATAAAATCAATCAAATGAGAAAATATGTATGTTACTCTCAGTCTCTGATTGTGTAATTGGAGTTGGTTGGGGGGAGGTAGAGGAAGGGAAGACTGGGCAGATGATGATAAGGAACATGTGTTTCTACAAGGTTGGCAATGGGATGAGCAATCCCCTGATAGGCAGACACAGGAGGGTAAGAACTGAGGTAGCACAAAAATCCCCTGAAGCTTTATTTCACAAGGTAACAGGGAAAACCCAGGGTCTTCCTATATGTCACTAGCTAGGGCTGCAGCATAGTTTCAGGCTATTACAACCATATGAAATGAGGTGTGGGTGGCAGTTCCAGTGTCAACTTAGGCAGACAAGATGGATCCCCAAGTGGGGTGGTCCCTGGATAGCCCTTCCTTCAGTCTCTGCTTCATTTTGTGTCCTTCTCTTTCCTTTAGACAGGAACATTTCTGGGTTAAAAACTTTGAGATAGGTGTGTGGCCCATCCGTCTACTGAGGACCAAGCCTATCTACTGCAGGTGGTCTCTACAGGTTGTATCTCTCCTTTGTTGGGTATTTCAGCTAAAGTCATCCGGTTTGATTCAGGGAGCCTCTTTCAAACCTGACATCTGGGACCCTCCAGTGGCTACTCCAGTTCCTCATCCTCCATTGCTACATATTTTTATTCAATTTCCTGATGCTCTGTACCTCTCTCCCATCCCCTCCAGTACCTGATCCTGTTCCCCATTTTCCTCTCCCCCTCCTCTCTCCCTCCCATATCTTCCCTAGCTCCAGCTCCGGAGGTCATCCTGTTCACTGGTCTATGCAGGACTGAAACTTCCACACTCTGGTCTTCCTTCCTCCTAAGCTCCATATGGTCTATGGGTTGTATCTTGGGCATTATGAGCTTTTGGGCTAATATCTACTAATCAGTGAGTGGATACCATGTGTGTTCTTTTATGTCTGGGTTCCCTCACTCAGGAAGATATTTTCTAGTTTCATCCATTTGCCTGCAAATTTCATGAAGTCATTGTTTTAATAGCTGAGTAGTACTCCATTGTGTAAATGTACCACAGTTTCTGTAGCCATTCTTTTCTTCCTCTTCTTCTTCTTCTTCTTCTTCTTCTTCTTCTTCTTCTTCTTCTTCTTCTTCTTCTTTGCAGTTAGAAATCTGACTACAGGAGCCTGATATAGTTGTGTCCTTAGAGGTCTGCCAGAGCCTGAAATATACAGAGGAAGATGCTCACAGCTAACCATTTAGCTGATCATGGGGTTCCCAATGGAGGAGTGAGAGAGAAAACTGAAGGAGCTGAAAGGGTTTGTGACCACATGGGGAGAGCAACAATACCAACCAACCAGAGCTCCCAGGGTCTAAACCACCAGCCTGGGAGCACATAGGGAGGGACCCACAGCCCCAGCTGTATAAGTAAGGGAAGATAACATTGTCAGTCATAGGTGGGTGAGGAACTCCTTGGTCCAGTGAAGGCTGGATGCCCCAGTGTGGGGGAAATCGTGGGTGGGGTGGTGGGAGTGGGTGGGTGGGGGCATATTCTCATAGAAGCAGGAGGTGAGGGGATGGGATAGAGGGTTCCCAGTTGGGGGTGGGGAATGGGGAATGGAGATTACATCTGAGATGTAAATAAAATATCCAATAAAAAAATTTAAAAAAAAGAAAAGCTAAAAAATTAAAAATAAATAAATCTTTAAAAAATAAAAAAAA
Organism: Mastomys natalensis; assembly: GCA_021653895.1. Classification (NCBI taxonomy): domain Eukaryota; kingdom Metazoa; phylum Chordata; class Mammalia; order Rodentia; family Muridae; genus Mastomys; species Mastomys natalensis. Next base: position 34,215 of record JAJTUV010003520.1, read on the forward strand.
TGAAATAAAAATAAAAAATAAAAAAAATGAAAAAAACAAAAACAAAAACAGAACAAAAACAAAACAAAACAAAAAGAATTGCAGGGAAATGGAGAAGAGACTGAGGGAAAGGAGGTCCTCAGAAAATTGGACATATCACTACCTGAGGACCCAGCTATACCACTCCTGGGTATATATCCAGAAGATGCTCTAACACATAACAAGGACATATGCTCCACTATGTTCATAGCAGCTTTATTTATAATAGCCAGAAACTGGAAAGAACCCAGATGCCCTTCAACAGAGGAATGGATACAAAAAATGTGGTACATTTATACAATGGAATATTACTCAGCTATTAAAAACAATGAATTCGGTAAATTCTTATATAAATGGATGGAACTAGAAAATATCATCCTGAGTGAAGTAACCCAATCACAAAAGAACATACATGGTATTCACTCACTGATTATTGGATTTTAGCCCAGAAGCCTGAAATACCCAAGATTCAACTCACAGACCACATAAAGCTCCTGTGGGCAGTCACCAAAGGTAGAGGTTGATGTGGATGTCAGGATGTACATGCTGACAGGAGCCTGATATAGCTGTCTCCTTAGAGGTCTGCAAGAGTCTGACATACTCAGAGGCAGATGCTCACAGCTAACCATTAAACTGATCATGGGGTTCCCAATGGAGAAGATAGAGTGAAGGCTGAAGGAGTTGAGAGGACTCGCTACACCATGAGGAAAGCAACAATCCCAACCAACCAGAGCCCCCAGGGTCTAAACCACCAGCCTGGGAGCGCTTAGGGAGGGCCCCATGGCTCCAGCTATATATGCAAGGGAGCTATATATAAGCGGGAGAGGAGATCCTTGGTCCCATGAAGGCTGGACATCTTGAGGGGGGATACTCGAGGGTGGGGTGGTGAGGTACAGGGGAGGGTGGGTGGGGGTACACCAACATGGAAGCAGGAGGAGCAGGGAAGGGATAGTGAGTTCCTGGGAGGGAGGGGGGAAATGGGGTAAGGAGAGAATATCTGAAATGTAAAAAAATTTCCAATAAAAAAAAAAAGAAAAAAAAAGGAAAAAAAATACTCAAGGGAGCAAATATGGAGAAAAAGTACAGGACAGAAACTGAAGGAGGGGCAGTTAGCAGACCAGTCCACCTGGGTATCCATCCCATGTGCAGTCACCAAAGGTAGATGTTGATGTGGATGTCAGGATGTACATGCTGACAGGAGCCTGATATAGCTGTCTCCTTAGAGGTCTGCAAGAGTCTGACATACTCAGAGGCTGATGCTCACAGCTAACCATTAAACTGATCATGGGGTTCCCAACAGAGAAGATAGAGTGAAGACTGAAGGAGTTGAGAGCATTCGCGACACCATGAGGAAAGCAACAATCCCAACCAACCAGAGCCCCCAGGGTCTAAACCACCAGCCTGGGAGCGCTTAGGGAGGGACACATGGCTCCAGCTATATATGCAAGGGAGCTATACATATAAGTGGGACAAGAGATCCTTGGTCCCATGAAGGCTGGACATCGTAGGGGGTGGTATTTGAGGGTGGGGAGGTGAGGTACTGGGGAGGGTGGGTGGGGGTACACCATCATAGAGGCAAGAGGAGGGGGAAAGGGCTAGGGAGTTCCTGGGAGGGAGGGGGGAAAGGGGGTAAGGGAAAATCATCTGAAATGTAAATAAAATTTCCAATAAAAAAATTATAATTGACCTATATAATTCAAATATTCTATAACCTACCCATTTAGAGCAATCCAATGACTTTTCATATAACAGAAGAGAATAGATATTTTTATTTTTTATTTTTCATTATTTTTAATTAATTAATTACTTAATTTATAATCCAGCCTTTGCCTTCCTCTTTGGTTCACCCTCCCACAGTTCCTCAACCCATTCTTCCTCTCCCTGTCCCTGAGAGGATACTCCCTCACCACAAGGCCTTCCCCTTCCTTAAGGCCTCAAGTCTCTCAAGGACTCAGTGCATCCTCTTCCACTAGGGTCAGACCAGACAGTCCTCTGCTATATATATGTTGCTGGGCACAGATGAGCTCCTGTATGCTCCCTGGTTGGTGGCTCAATGTCTAGGAACTCCCAGGGTTCTGCATGAGTGGTTCAGGCTCTAAGATCATCAAGCCTTTTGACTTTAACAGCCCAAGTGTATTGGAGATGCCAATACCATAGGAAGATCACCAAGAACAGCAACTGCAGAGGAGTCAAGCTAGCAAGAGTCTAGAAGACAAGCTGTGCATGCTACAGAGGGTAGAGTCAGGAGTGATCTCAACCCTTGGAGAAGCACAGAAGATCATGAGAGACTTCCGGATACTGGGCTTTGCATTATTTACACCGCTGGGAGTTTGCTTTTGTTTTGATCTGATTGTGACCATGCCTGGTTCATTATTCTTCAACTAAGAGAGTATTTAACAATTTTGATTTTTACAGGAGGACACAGTTGAGAAATTTTGAACTTATTAAAAAAGATTTTGAATTTTTAAGAGATTGGATATCTGAAAGAGACTGTACTTTTAATTTATTTGAATTTTAAATACTGTGGGACTTTTAAAAGTTATTTATGTTTTTAATGTGAGATTCATGGGACAAATGATAAAGAAAAGGTCGTGGCTTAATGGTGATATGTTTGAGTAACAACTTGACAAGGGATCAATTGTTCTGGATAGTTTTATGTAAACTTGACATAGCTAAAGTCATCTGAGAGTAAGGATCCTTAATTAAGTGCATGCCTCCATAGGATCAGGCTGTAGATACACCTGTGGGGCATTTTTTTAATTACTAATTAATGATGGAGAATGAGTTCATTGTGTATGGGGCTGGCCCATTGCTGGTGGGGTCACTACTGGTCTGGTAATTCTGGATTCTATTTTTTTTTTTTTAAATAAAGCAAACTGAGCAAGCCATGAGGAGCAATCCAGTAAGCAGTAACTTTCCATGGTCACTTCATCAACTCCTGCTTCAAAGTTGCTGCCCTGTTTAAGTTCTTGTTCTGTCTTCCTTAGTGACAGACAGTTACCTAGAAGTATACACTGAAATACACCCCCTGTTTTCCCAGGTTGCTTTTGGTCATGGTGTTCCATCACAGAAATAATAATACTAATTCGATAGATAAAAAGTATATCTGCCTTGAAAACATATCTGGCATAGGTTACATGTCCTCAAAGGCATCAAAGGCATCAAAGGCTTTGTGACGTCTCAGCCACTGCTTAGCTGCCGTTGACTAGGAAGGACTTTGCTGACCAATAAAGGCTGAGGGTGTGGTCCACCATTGTCCTGACAGGTAGTTAAGCAGGGAGCTCAGAACTCTGGGGTCAGTTGGTGGAGGAGCTCACTATGGCACCCATGGCTAAGAAAGCCGTGAAGCCTGGTGCTGCTGCCAGGAGATCCAGGCAAAAGAAGATCAAAACATCACAACGACGGAGGTCTAAATATTCAAGCAAGACCCGGGGTGCCTCTCATCGCAAAAACAGTGCTAAGGTGAGAGGTCCCAGCTAAGCTCATTGTCCCCCTTCTGAGGCCATCCCTCCCCCTAAGATTTTCTCAGACCTGCTATAAATTTCTCATCTACCTCCGTCCCTTTTCTCGAAAGGGACATCCATTCACTCTTTCTCCAAAACCAGTGCCCTTGTGAATTTAGTATGTAATTATTTCCGATCGTGCAGAAACAGAAGAGCCGTTTTCAACTGTCAGCTGGAGCAAGATCGAAGGTATCTGTCAGAGCAAGATCGAAGGTATCTGTCAGAGCAAGATCGAAGGTATCTGTCACAGTGAGAATTCATGAAGAACTTATTCAACTGGCTCCATCTCTGGGTCTGGCTCCTGCTCCAGCTGCAGCTGCAGCTCCGGCTCCGGCTCCTGCTCCTGCCTTACTCATCCGTAACCGAATGAATGAGACCACTGGGTACCCACCTTCAGGAGTTCCACCTTGCCCTGAAAGCCCCCCAGTCCGTGGTGAAGGCATTGCAAGCTTCTGTGCCCCAAGTGGGTCCAAAGACCTATGAGTCATCTGTGAATGGGTCTAGGAGCTGGTCCATGATCAGGCTGCCAAGGGAAAAATTCACCACATAAAAGTTGTATGATGGTGACAATAAAATCAATCAAATGAGAAAATATGTATGTTACTCTCAGTCTCTGATTGTGTAATTGGAGTTGGTTGGGGGGAGGTAGAGGAAGGGAAGACTGGGCAGATGATGATAAGGAACATGTGTTTCTACAAGGTTGGCAATGGGATGAGCAATCCCCTGATAGGCAGACACAGGAGGGTAAGAACTGAGGTAGCACAAAAATCCCCTGAAGCTTTATTTCACAAGGTAACAGGGAAAACCCAGGGTCTTCCTATATGTCACTAGCTAGGGCTGCAGCATAGTTTCAGGCTATTACAACCATATGAAATGAGGTGTGGGTGGCAGTTCCAGTGTCAACTTAGGCAGACAAGATGGATCCCAAGTGGGGTGGTCCCTGGATAGCCCTTCCTTCAGTCTCTGCTTCATTTTGTGTCCTTCTCTTTCCTTTAGACAGGAACATTTCTGGGTTAAAAACTTTGAGATAGGTGTGTGGCCCCATCCGTCTACTGAGGACCAAGCCTATCTACTGCAGGTGGTCTCTACAGGTTGTATCTCTCCTTTGTTGGGTATTTCAGCTAAAGTCATCCCGGTTTGATTCAGGGAGCCTCTTTCAAACCTGACATCTGGGACCCTCCAGTGGCTACTCCAGTTCCTCATCCTCCATTGCTACATATTTTATTCAATTTCCTGATGCTCTGTACCTCTCTCCCATCCCCTCCAGTACCTGATCCTGTTCCCCATTTTCCTCTCCCCCTCCTCTCTCCCTCCCATATCTTCCCTAGCTCCAGCTCCGGAGGTCATCCTGTTCACTGGTCTATGCAGGACTGAAACTTCCACACTCTGGTCTTCCTTCCTCCTAAGCTCCATATGGTCTATGGGTTGTATCTTGGGCATTATGAGCTTTTGGGCTAATATCTACTAATCAGTGAGTGGATACCATGTGTGTTCTTTTATGTCTGGGTTCCCTCACTCAGGAAGATATTTTCTAGTTTCATCCATTTGCCTGCAAATTTCATGAAGTCATTGTTTTAATAGCTGAGTAGTACTCCATTGTGTAAATGTACCACAGTTTCTGTAGCCATTCTTCTTCTTCCTCTTCTTCTTCTTCTTCTTCTTCTTCTTCTTCTTCTTCTTCTTCTTCTTTGCAGTTAGAAATCTGACTACAGGAGCCTGATATAGTTGTGTCCTTAGAGGTCTGCCAGAGCCTGAAATATACAGAGGAAGATGCTCACAGCTAACCATTTAGCTGATCATGGGGTTCCCAATGGAGGAGTGAGAGAGAAAACTGAAGGAGCTGAAAGGGTTTGTGACCACATGGGGAGAGCAACAATACCAACCAACCAGAGCTCCCAGGGTCTAAACCACCAGCCTGGGAGCACATAGGGAGGGACCCACAGCCCCAGCTGTATAAGTAAGGGAAGATAACATTGTCAGTCATAGGTGGGTGAGGAACTCCTTGGTCCAGTGAAGGCTGGATGCCCCAGTGTGGGGGAAATCGTGGGTGGGGTGGTGGGAGTGGGTGGGTGGGGGCATATTCTCATAGAAGCAGGAGGTGAGGGGATGGGATAGAGGGTTCCCAGTTGGGGGTGGGGAATGGGGAATGGAGATTACATCTGAGATGTAAATAAAATATCCAATAAAAAAATTTAAAAAAAGAAAAGCTAAAAAATTAAAAATAAATAAATCTTTAAAAAATAAAAAAAATGAAATAAAAATAAAAAATAAAAAAATGAAAAAAACAAAAACAAAAACAGAACAAAAACAAAACAAAACAAAAAGAATTGCAGGGAAATGGAGAAGAGACTGAGGGAAAGGAGGTCCTCAGAAAATTGGACATATCACTACCTGAGGACCCAGCTATACCACTCCTGGGTATATATCCAGAAGATGCTCTAACACATAACAAGGACATATGCTCCACTATGTTCATAGCAGCTTTATTTATAATAGCCAGAAACTGGAAAGAAACCAGATGCCCTTCAACAGAGGAATGGATACAAAAAATGTGGTACATTTATACAATGGAATATTACTCAGCTATTAAAAACAATGAATTCGGTAAATTCTTATATAAATGGATGGAACTAGAAAATATCATCCTGAGTGAAGTAACCCAATCACAAAAGAACATACATGGTATTCACTCACTGATTATTGGATTTTAGCCCAGAAGCCTGAAATACCCAAGATTCAACTCACAGACCACATAAAGCTCCTGTGGGCAGTCACCAAAGGTAGAGGTTGATGTGGATGTCAGGATGTACATGCTGACAGGAGCCTGATATAGCTGTCTCCTTAGAGGTCTGCAAGAGTCTGACATACTCAGAGGCAGATGCTCACAGCTAACCATTAAACTGATCATGGGGTTCCCAATGGAGAAGATAGAGTGAAGGCTGAAGGAGTTGAGAGGACTCGCTACACCATGAGGAAAGCAACAATCCCAACCAACCAGAGCCCCCAGGGTCTAAACCACCAGCCTGGGAGCGCTTAGGGAGGGCCCCATGGCTCCAGCTATATATGCAAGGGAGCTATATATAAGCGGGAGAGGAGATCCTTGGTCCCATGAAGGCTGGACATCTTGAGGGGGGGATACTCGAGGGTGGGGTGGTGAGGTACAGGGGAGGGTGGGTGGGGGTACACCAACATGGAAGCAGGAGGAGCAGGAAGGGATAGTGAGTTCCTGGGAGGGAGGGGGGAAATGGGGTAAGGAGAGAATATCTGAAATGTAAAAAAATTTCCAATAAAAAAAAAAAGAAAAAAAAAGGAAAAAAAATACTCAAGGGAGCAAATATGGAGAAAAAGTACAGGACAGAAACTGAAGGAGGGGCAGTTAGCAGACCAGTCCACCTGGGTATCCATCCCATGTGCAGTCACCAAAGGTAGATGTTGATGTGGATGTCAGGATGTACATGCTGACAGGAGCCTGATATAGCTGTCTCCTTAGAGGTCTGCAAGAGTCTGACATACTCAGAGGCTGATGCTCACAGCTAACCATTAAACTGATCATGGGGTTCCCAACAGAGAAGATAGAGTGAAGACTGAAGGAGTTGAGAGCATTCGCGACACCATGAGGAAAGCAACAATCCCAACCAACCAGAGCCCCCAGGGTCTAAACCACCAGCCTGGGAGCGCTTAGGGAGGGACACATGGCTCCAGCTATATATGCAAGGGAGCTATACATATAAGTGGGACAAGAGATCCTTGGTCCCATGAAGGCTGGACATCGTAGGGGGTGGTATTTGAGGGTGGGGAGGTGAGGTACTGGGGAGGGTGGGTGGGGGTACACCATCATAGAGGCAAGAGGAGGGGAAAGGGCTAGGGAGTTCCTGGGAGGGAGGGGGGAAAGGGGGTAAGGGAAAATCATCTGAAATGTAAATAAAATTTCCAATAAAAAAATTATAATTGACCTATATAATTCAAATATTCTATAACCTACCCATTTAGAGCAATCCAATGACTTTTCATATAACAGAAGAGAATAGATATTTTTATTTTTTATTTTTCATTATTTTTAATTAATTAATTACTTAATTTATAATCCAGCCTTTGCCTTCCTCTTTGGTTCACCCTCCCACAGTTCCTCAACCCATTCTTCCTCTCCCTGTCCCTGAGAGGATACTCCCTCACCACAAGGCCTTCCCCTTCCTTAAGGCCTCAAGTCTCTCAAGGACTCAGTGCATCCTCTTCCACTAGGGTCAGACCAGACAGTCCTCTGCTATATATATGTTGCTGGGCACAGATGAGCTCCTGTATGCTCCCTGGTTGGTGGCTCAATGTCTAGGAACTCCCAGGGTTCTGCATGAGTGGTTCAGGCTCTAAGATCATCAAGCCTTTTGACTTTAACAGCCCAAGTGTATTGGAGATGCCAATACCATAGGAAGATCACCAAGAACAGCAACTGCAGAGGAGTCAAGCTAGCAAGAGTCTAGAAGACAAGCTGTGCATGCTACAGAGGGTAGAGTCAGGAGTGATCTCAACCCTTGGAGAAGCACAGAAGATCATGAGAGACTTCCGGATACTGGGCTTTGCATTATTTACACCGCTGGGAGTTTGCTTTTGTTTTGATCTGATTGTGACCATGCCTGGTTCATTATTCTTCAACTAAGAGAGTATTTAACAATTTTGATTTTTACAGGAGGACACAGTTGAGAAATTTTGAACTTATTAAAAAAGATTTTGAATTTTTAAGAGATTGGATATCTGAAAGAGACTGTACTTTTAATTTATTTGAATTTTAAATACTGTGGGACTTTTAAAAGTTATTTATGTTTTTAATGTGAGATTCATGGGACAAATGATAAAGAAAAGGTCGTGGCTTAATGGTGATATGTTTGAGTAACAACTTGACAAGGGATCAATTGTTCTGGATAGTTTTATGTAAACTTGACATAGCTAAAGTCATCTGAGAGTAAGGATCCTTAATTAAGTGCATGCCTCCATAGGATCAGGCTGTAGATACACCTGTGGGGCATTTTTTTAATTACTAATTAATGATGGAGAATGAGTTCATTGTGTATGGGGCTGGCCCATTGCTGGTGGGGTCACTACTGGTCTGGTAATTCTGGATTCTATTTTTTTTTTTTTAAATAAAGCAAACTGAGCAAGCCATGAGGAGCAATCCAGTAAGCAGTAACTTTCCATGGTCACTTCATCAACTCCTGCTTCAAAGTTGCTGCCCTGTTTAAGTTCTTGTTCTGTCTTCCTTAGTGACAGACAGTTACCTAGAAGTATACACTGAAATACACCCCCTGTTTTCCCAGGTTGCTTTTGGTCATGGTGTTCCATCACAGAAATAATAATACTAATTCGATAGATAAAAAGTATATCTGCCTTGAAAACATATCTGGCATAGGTTACATGTCCTCAAAGGCATCAAAGGCATCAAAGGCTTTGTGACGTCTCAGCCACTGCTTAGCTGCCGTTGACTAGGAAGGACTTTGCTGACCAATAAAGGCTGAGGGTGTGGTCCACCATTGTCCTGACAGGTAGTTAAGCAGGGAGCTCAGAACTCTGGGGTCAGTTGGTGGAGGAGCTCACTATGGCACCCATGGCTAAGAAAGCCGTGAAGCCTGGTGCTGCTGCCAGGAGATCCAGGCAAAAGAAGATCAAAACATCACAACGACGGAGGTCTAAATATTCAAGCAAGACCCGGGGTGCCTCTCATCGCAAAAACAGTGCTAAGGTGAGAGGTCCCAGCTAAGCTCATTGTCCCCCTTCTGAGGCCATCCCTCCCCCTAAGATTTTCTCAGACCTGCTATAAATTTCTCATCTACCTCCGTCCCTTTTCTCGAAAGGGACATCCATTCACTCTTTCTCCAAAACCAGTGCCCTTGTGAATTTAGTATGTAATTATTTCCGATCGTGCAGAAACAGAAGAGCCGTTTTCAACTGTCAGCTGGAGCAAGATCGAAGGTATCTGTCAGAGCAAGATCGAAGGTATCTGTCAGAGCAAGATCGAAGGTATCTGTCACAGTGAGAATTCATGAAGAACTTATTCAACTGGCTCCATCTCTGGGTCTGGCTCCTGCTCCAGCTGCAGCTGCAGCTCCGGCTCCGGCTCCTGCTCCTGCCTTACTCATCCGTAACCGAATGAATGAGACCACTGGGTACCCACCTTCAGGAGTTCCACCTTGCCCTGAAAGCCCCCCAGTCCGTGGTGAAGGCATTGCAAGCTTCTGTGCCCCAAGTGGGTCCAAAGACCTATGAGTCATCTGTGAATGGGTCTAGGAGCTGGTCCATGATCAGGCTGCCAAGGGAAAAATTCACCACATAAAAGTTGTATGATGGTGACAATAAAATCAATCAAATGAGAAAATATGTATGTTACTCTCAGTCTCTGATTGTGTAATTGGAGTTGGTTGGGGGAGGTAGAGGAAGGGAAGACTGGGCAGATGATGATAAGGAACATGTGTTTCTACAAGGTTGGCAATGGGATGAGCAATCCCCTGATAGGCAGACACAGGAGGGTAAGAACTGAGGTAGCACAAAAATCCCCTGAAGCTTTATTTCACAAGGTAACAGGGAAAACCCAGGGTCTTCCTATATGTCACTAGCTAGGGCTGCAGCATAGTTTCAGGCTATTACAACCATATGAAATGAGGTGTGGGTGGCAGTTCCAGTGTCAACTTAGGCAGACAAGATGGATCCCCAAGTGGGGTGGTCCCTGGATAGCCCTTCCTTCAGTCTCTGCTTCATTTTGTGTCCTTCTCTTTCCTTTAGACAGGAACATTTCTGGGTTAAAAACTTTGAGATAGGTGTGTGGCCCCATCCGTCTACTGAGGACCAAGCCTATCTACTGCAGGTGGTCTCTACAGGTTGTATCTCTCCTTTGTTGGGTATTTCAGCTAAAGTCATCCCGGTTTGATTCAGGGAGCCTCTTTCAAACCTGACATCTGGGACCCTCCAGTGGCTACTCCAGTTCCTCATCCTCCATTGCTACATATTTTTATTCAATTTCCTGATGCTCTGTACCTCTCTCCCATCCCCTCCAGTACCTGATCCTGTTCCCCATTTTCCTCTCCCCCTCCTCTCTCCCTCCCATATCTTCCCTAGCTCCAGCTCCGGAGGTCATCCTGTTCACTGGTCTATGCAGGACTGAAACTTCCACACTCTGGTCTTCCTTCCTCCTAAGCTCCATATGGTCTATGGGTTGTATCTTGGGCATTATGAGCTTTTGGGCTAATATCTACTAATCAGTGAGTGGATACCATGTGTGTTCTTTTATGTCTGGGTTCCCTCACTCAGGAAGATATTTTCTAGTTTCATCCATTTGCCTGCAAATTTCATGAAGTCATTGTTTTAATAGCTGAGTAGTACTCCATTGTGTAAATGTACCACAGTTTCTGTAGCCATTCTTCTTCTTCTCTTCTTCTTCTTCTTCTTCTTCTTCTTCTTCTTCTTCTTCTTCTTTGCAGTTAGAAATCTGACTACAGGAGCCTGATATAGTTGTGTCCTTAGAGGTCTGCCAGAGCCTGAAATATACAGAGGAAGATGCTCACAGCTAACCATTTAGCTGATCATGGGGTTCCCAATGGAGGAGTGAGAGAGAAAACTGAAGGAGCTGAAAGGGTTTGTGACCACATGGGGAGAGCAACAATACCAACCAACCAGAGCTCCCAGGGTCTAAACCACCAGCCTGGGAGCACATAGGGAGGGACCCACAGCCCCAGCTGTATAAGTAAGGGAAGATAACATTGTCAGTCATAGGTGGGTGAGGAACTCCTTGGTCCAGTGAAGGCTGGATGCCCCAGTGTGGGGGAAATCGTGGGTGGGGTGGTGGGAGTGGGTGGGTGGGGGCATATTCTCATAGAAGCAGGAGGTGAGGGGATGGGATAGAGGGTTCCCAGTTGGGGGTGGGGAATGGGGAATGGAGATTACATCTGAGATGTAAATAAAATATCCAATAAAAAAATTTAAAAAAAAGAAAAGCTAAAAAATTAAAAATAAATAAATCTTTAAAAATAAAAAAATGAAATAAAAATAAAAAATAAAAAAATGAAAAAAACAAAAACAAAAACAGAACAAAAACAAAACAAAACAAAAAGAATTGCAGGGAAATGGAGAGAGACTGAGGGAAAGGAGGTCCTCAGAAAATTGGACATATCACTACCTGAGGACCCAGCTATACCACTCCTGGGTATATATCCAGAAGATGCTCTAACACATAACAAGGACATATGCTCCACTATGTTCATAGCAGCTTTATTTATAATAGCCAGAAACTGGAAAGAACCCAGATGCCCTTCAACAGAGGAATGGATACAAAAAATGTGGTACATTTATACAATGGAATATTACTCAGCTATTAAAAACAATGAATTCGGTAAATTCTTATATAAATGGATGGAACTAGAAAATATCATCCTGAGTGAAGTAACCCAATCACAAAAGAACATACATGGTATTCACTCACTGATTATTGGATTTTAGCCCAGAAGCCTGAAATACCCAAGATTCAACTCACAGACCACATAAAGCTCCTGTGGGCAGTCACCAAAGGTAGAGGTTGATGTGGATGTCAGGATGTACATGCTGACAGGAGCCTGATATAGCTGTCTCCTTAGAGGTCTGCAAGAGTCTGACATACTCAGAGGCAGATGCTCACAGCTAACCATTAAACTGATCATGGGGTTCCCAATGGAGAAGATAGAGTGAAGGCTGAAGGAGTTGAGAGGACTCGCTACACCATGAGGAAAGCAACAATCCCAACCAACCAGAGCCCCCAGGGTCTAAACCACCAGCCTGGGAGCGCTTAGGGAGGGCCCATGGCTCCAGCTATATATGCAAGGGAGCTATATATAAGCGGGAGAGGAGATCCTTGGTCCCATGAAGGCTGGACATCTTGAGGGGGGGATACTCGAGGGTGGGGTGGTGAGGTACAGGGGAGGGTGGGTGGGGGTACACCAACATGGAAGCAGGAGGAGCAGGGAAGGGATAGTGAGTTCCTGGAGGGAGGGGGGAAATGGGGTAAGGAGAGAATATCTGAAATGTAAAAAAATTTCCAATAAAAAAAAAAGAAAAAAAAAAGGAAAAAAAATACTCAAGGGAGCAAATATGGAGAAAAAGTACAGGACAGAAACTGAAGGAGGGGCAGTTAGCAGACCAGTCCACCTGGGTATCCATCCCATGTGCAGTCACCAAAGGTAGATGTTGATGTGGATGTCAGGATGTACATGCTGACAGGAGCCTGATATAGCTGTCTCCTTAGAGGTCTGCAAGAGTCTGACATACTCAGAGGCTGATGCTCACAGCTAACCATTAAACTGATCATGGGGTTCCCAACAGAGAAGATAGAGTGAAGACTGAAGGAGTTGAGAGCATTCGCGACACCATGAGGAAAGCAACAATCCCAACCAACCAGAGCCCCCAGGGTCTAAACCACCAGCCTGGGAGCGCTTAGGGAGGGACACATGGCTCCAGCTATATATGCAAGGGAGCTATACATATAAGTGGGACAAGAGATCCTTGGTCCCATGAAGGCTGGACATCGTAGGGGGTGGTATTTGAGGGTGGGGAGGTGAGGTACTGGGGAGGGTGGGTGGGGGTACACCATCATAGAGGCAAGAGGAGGGGGAAAGGGCTAGGGAGTTCCTGGGAGGGAGGGGGGAAAGGGGGTAAGGGAAAATCATCTGAAATGTAAATAAAATTTCCAATAAAAAAATTATAATTGACCTATATAATTCAAATATTCTATAACCTACCCATTTAGAGCAATCCAATGACTTTTCATATAACAGAAGAGAATAGATATTTTTATTTTTTATTTTTCATTATTTTTAATTAATTAATTACTTAATTTATAATCCAGCCTTTGCCTTCCTCTTTGGTTCACCCTCCCACAGTTCCTCAACCCATTCTTCCTCTCCCTGTCCCTGAGAGGATACTCCCTCACCACAAGGCCTTCCCCTTCCTTAAGGCCTCAAGTCTCTCAAGGACTCAGTGCATCCTCTTCCACTAGGGTCAGACCAGACAGTCCTCTGCTATATATATGTTGCTGGGCACAGATGAGCTCCTGTATGCTCCCTGGTTGGTGGCTCAATGTCTAGGAACTCCCAGGGTTCTGCATGAGTGGTTCAGGCTCTAAGATCATCAAGCCTTTTGACTTTAACAGCCCAAGTGTATTGGAGATGCCAATACCATAGGAAGATCACCAAGAACAGCAACTGCAGAGGAGTCAAGCTAGCAAGAGTCTAGAAGACAAGCTGTGCATGCTACAGAGGGTAGAGTCAGGAGTGATCTCAACCCTTGGAGAAGCACAGAAGATCATGAGAGACTTCCGGATACTGGGCTTTGCATTATTTACACCGCTGGGAGTTTGCTTTTGTTTTGATCTGATTGTGACCATGCCTGGTTCATTATTCTTCAACTAAGAGAGTATTTAACAATTTTGATTTTTACAGGAGGACACAGTTGAGAAATTTTGAACTTATTAAAAAAGATTTTGAATTTTTAAGAGATTGGATATCTGAAAGAGACTGTACTTTTAATTTATTTGAATTTTAAATACTGTGGGACTTTTAAAAGTTATTTATGTTTTTAATGTGAGATTCATGGGACAAATGATAAAGAAAAGGTCGTGGCTTAATGGTGATATGTTTGAGTAACAACTTGACAAGGGATCAATTGTTCTGGATAGTTTTATGTAAACTTGACATAGCTAAAGTCATCTGAGAGTAAGGATCCTTAATTAAGTGCATGCCTCCATAGGATCAGGCTGTAGATACACCTGTGGGGCATTTTTTTAATTACTAATTAATGATGGAGAATGAGTTCATTGTGTATGGGGCTGGCCCATTGCTGGTGGGGTCACTACTGGTCTGGTAATTCTGGATTCTATTTTTTTTTTTTAAATAAAGCAAACTGAGCAAGCCATGAGGAGCAATCCAGTAAGCAGTAACTTTCCATGGTCACTTCATCAACTCCTGCTTCAAAGTTGCTGCCCTGTTTAAGTTCTTGTTCTGTCTTCCTTAGTGACAGACAGTTACCTAGAAGTATACACTGAAATACACCCCCTGTTTTCCCAGGTTGCTTTTGGTCATGGTGTTCCATCACAGAAATAATAATACTAATTCGATAGATAAAAAGTATATCTGCCTTGAAAACATATCTGGCATAGGTTACATGTCCTCAAAGGCATCAAAGGCATCAAAGGCTTTGTGACGTCTCAGCCACTGCTTAGCTGCCGTTGACTAGGAAGGACTTTGCTGACCAATAAAGGCTGAGGGTGTGGTCCACCATTGTCCTGACAGGTAGTTAAGCAGGGAGCTCAGAACTCTGGGGTCAGTTGGTGGAGGAGCTCACTATGGCACCCATGGCTAAGAAAGCCGTGAAGCCTGGTGCTGCTGCCAGGAGATCCAGGCAAAAGAAGATCAAAACATCACAACGACGGAGGTCTAAATATTCAAGCAAGACCCGGGGTGCCTCTCATCGCAAAAACAGTGCTAAGGTGAGAGGTCCCAGCTAAGCTCATTGTCCCCCTTCTGAGGCCATCCCTCCCCCTAAGATTTTCTCAGACCTGCTATAAATTTCTCATCTACCTCCGTCCCTTTTCTCGAAAGGGACATCCATTCACTCTTTCTCCAAAACCAGTGCCCTTGTGAATTTAGTATGTAATTATTTCCGATCGTGCAGAAACAGAAGAGCCGTTTTCAACTGTCAGCTGGAGCAAGATCGAAGGTATCTGTCAGAGCAAGATCGAAGGTATCTGTCAGAGCAAGATCGAAGGTATCTGTCACAGTGAGAATTCATGAAGAACTTATTCAACTGGCTCCATCTCTGGGTCTGGCTCCTGCTCCAGCTGCAGCTGCAGCTCCGGCTCCGGCTCCTGCTCCTGCCTTACTCATCCGTAACCGAATGAATGAGACCACTGGGTACCCACCTTCAGGAGTTCCACCTTGCCCTGAAAGCCCCCAGTCCGTGGTGAAGGCATTGCAAGCTTCTGTGCCCCAAGTGGGTCCAAAGACCTATGAGTCATCTGTGAATGGGTCTAGGAGCTGGTCCATGATCAGGCTGCCAAGGGAAAAATTCACCACATAAAAGTTGTATGATGGTGACAATAAAATCAATCAAATGAGAAAATATGTATGTTACTCTCAGTCTCTGATTGTGTAATTGGAGTTGGTTGGGGGAGGTAGAGGAAGGGAAGACTGGGCAGATGATGATAAGGAACATGTGTTTCTACAAGGTTGGCAATGGGATGAGCAATCCCCTGATAGGCAGACACAGGAGGGTAAGAACTGAGGTAGCACAAAAATCCCTGAAGCTTTATTTCACAAGGTAACAGGGAAAACCCAGGGTCTTCCTATATGTCACTAGCTAGGGCTGCAGCATAGTTTCAGGCTATTACAACCATATGAAATGAGGTGTGGGTGGCAGTTCCAGTGTCAACTTAGGCAGACAAGATGGATCCCCAAGTGGGGTGGTCCCTGGATAGCCCTTCCTTCAGTCTCTGCTTCATTTTGTGTCCTTCTCTTTCCTTTAGACAGGAACATTTCTGGGTTAAAAACTTTGAGATAGGTGTGTGGCCCCATCCGTCTACTGAGGACCAAGCCTATCTACTGCAGGTGGTCTCTACAGGTTGTATCTCTCCTTTGTTGGGTATTTCAGCTAAAGTCATCCCGGTTTGATTCAGGGAGCCTCTTTCAAACCTGACATCTGGGACCCTCCAGTGGCTACTCCAGTTCCTCATCCTCCATTGCTACATATTTTTATTCAATTTCCTGATGCTCTGTACCTCTCTCCCATCCCCTCCAGTACCTGATCCTGTTCCCATTTTCCTCTCCCCCTCCTCTCTCCCTCCCATATCTTCCCTAGCTCCAGCTCCGGAGGTCATCCTGTTCACTGGTCTATGCAGGACTGAAACTTCCACACTCTGGTCTTCCTTCCTCCTAAGCTCCATATGGTCTATGGGTTGTATCTTGGGCATTATGAGCTTTTGGGCTAATATCTACTAATCAGTGAGTGGATACCATGTGTGTTCTTTTATGTCTGGGTTCCCTCACTCAGGAAGATATTTTCTAGTTTCATCCATTTGCCTGCAAATTTCATGAAGTCATTGTTTTAATAGCTGAGTAGTACTCCATTGTGTAAATGTACCACAGTTTCTGTAGCCATTCTTCTTCTTCTTCTTCTTCTTCTTCTTCTTCTTCTTCTTCTTCTTCTTCTTCTTTGCAGTTAGAAATCTGACTACAGGAGCCTGATATAGTTGTGTCCTTAGAGGTCTGCCAGAGCCTGAAATATACAGAGGAAGATGCTCACAGCTAACCATTTAGCTGATCATGGGGTTCCAATGGAGGAGTGAGAGAGAAAACTGAAGGAGCTGAAAGGGTTTGTGACCACATGGGGAGAGCAACAATACCAACCAACCAGAGCTCCCAGGGTCTAAACCACCAGCCTGGGAGCACATAGGGAGGGACCCACAGCCCAGCTGTATAAGTAAGGGAAGATAACATTGTCAGTCATAGGTGGGTGAGGAACTCCTTGGTCCAGTGAAGGCTGGATGCCCCAGTGTGGGGGAAATCGTGGGTGG
This sequence comes from Mastomys natalensis, assembly GCA_021653895.1. Lineage (NCBI taxonomy): Eukaryota > Metazoa > Chordata > Mammalia > Rodentia > Muridae > Mastomys > Mastomys natalensis. The sequence continues at coordinate 51,309 of JAJTUV010003520.1, forward strand.
GGTGGTGGGAGTGGGTGGGTGGGGGCATATTCTCATAGAAGCAGGAGGTGAGGGGATGGGATAGAGGGTTCCCAGTTGGGGGTGGGGAATGGGGAATGGAGATTACATCTGAGATGTAAATAAAATATCCAATAAAAAATTTAAAAAAAAGAAAAGCTAAAAAATTAAAAATAAATAAATCTTTAAAAAATAAAAAAAATGAAATAAAAATAAAAAATAAAAAAATGAAAAAAACAAAAACAAAAACAGAACAAAAACAAAACAAAACAAAAAGAATTGCAGGGAAATGGAGAAGAGACTGAGGGAAAGGAGGTCCTCAGAAAATTGGACATATCACTACCTGAGGACCCAGCTATACCACTCCTGGGTATATATCCAGAAGATGCTCTAACACATAACAAGGACATATGCTCCACTATGTTCATAGCAGCTTTATTTATAATAGCCAGAAACTGGAAAGAAACCAGATGCCCTTCAACAGAGGAATGGATACAAAAAATGTGGTACATTTATACAATGGAATATTACTCAGCTATTAAAAACAATGAATTCGGTAAATTCTTATATAAATGGATGGAACTAGAAAATATCATCCTGAGTGAAGTAACCCAATCACAAAAGAACATACATGGTATTCACTCACTGATTATTGGATTTTAGCCCAGAAGCCTGAAATACCCAAGATTCAACTCACAGACCACATAAAGCTCCTGTGGGCAGTCACCAAAGGTAGAGGTTGATGTGGATGTCAGGATGTACATGCTGACAGGAGCCTGATATAGCTGTCTCCTTAGAGGTCTGCAAGAGTCTGACATACTCAGAGGCAGATGCTCACAGCTAACCATTAAACTGATCATGGGGTTCCCAATGGAGAAGATAGAGTGAAGGCTGAAGGAGTTGAGAGGACTCGCTACACCATGAGGAAAGCAACAATCCCAACCAACCAGAGCCCCCAGGGTCTAAACCACCAGCCTGGGAGCGCTTAGGGAGGGCCCCATGGCTCCAGCTATATATGCAAGGGAGCTATATATAAGCGGGAGAGGAGATCCTTGGTCCCATGAAGGCTGGACATCTTGAGGGGGGGATACTCGAGGGTGGGGTGGTGAGGTACAGGGGAGGGTGGGTGGGGGTACACCAACATGGAAGCAGGAGGAGCAGGGAAGGGATAGTGAGTTCCTGGGAGGGAGGGGGGGAAATGGGGTAAGGAGAGAATATCTGAAATGTAAAAAAATTTCCAATAAAAAAAAAAGAAAAAAAAAGGAAAAAAAATACTCAAGGGAGCAAATATGGAGAAAAAGTACAGGACAGAAACTGAAGGAGGGGCAGTTAGCAGACCAGTCCACCTGGGTATCCATCCCATGTGCAGTCACCAAAGGTAGATGTTGATGTGGATGTCAGGATGTACATGCTGACAGGAGCCTGATATAGCTGTCTCCTTAGAGGTCTGCAAGAGTCTGACATACTCAGAGGCTGATGCTCACAGCTAACCATTAAACTGATCATGGGGTTCCCAACAGAGAAGATAGAGTGAAGACTGAAGGAGTTGAGAGCATTCGCGACACCATGAGGAAAGCAACAATCCCAACCAACCAGAGCCCCCAGGGTCTAAACCACCAGCCTGGGAGCGCTTAGGGAGGGACACATGGCTCCAGCTATATATGCAAGGGAGCTATACATATAAGTGGGACAAGAGATCCTTGGTCCCATGAAGGCTGGACATCGTAGGGGGTGGTATTTGAGGGTGGGGAGGTGAGGTACTGGGGAGGGTGGGTGGGGGTACACCATCATAGAGGCAAGAGGAGGGGGAAAGGGCTAGGGAGTTCCTGGGAGGGAGGGGGGAAAGGGGGTAAGGGAAAATCATCTGAAATGTAAATAAATTTCCAATAAAAAAATTATAATTGACCTATATAATTCAAATATTCTATAACCTACCCATTTAGAGCAATCCAATGACTTTTCATATAACAGAAGAGAATAGATATTTTTATTTTTTATTTTTCATTATTTTTAATTAATTAATTACTTAATTTATAATCCAGCCTTTGCCTTCCTCTTTGGTTCACCCTCCCACAGTTCCTCAACCCATTCTTCCTCTCCCTGTCCCTGAGAGGATACTCCCTCACCACAAGGCCTTCCCCTTCCTTAAGGCCTCAAGTCTCTCAAGGACTCAGTGCATCCTCTTCCACTAGGGTCAGACCAGACAGTCCTCTGCTATATATATGTTGCTGGGCACAGATGAGCTCCTGTATGCTCCCTGGTTGGTGGCTCAATGTCTAGGAACTCCCAGGGTTCTGCATGAGTGGTTCAGGCTCTAAGATCATCAAGCCTTTTGACTTTAACAGCCCAAGTGTATTGGAGTGCCAATACCATAGGAGATCACCAAGAACAGCAACTGCAGAGGAGTCAAGCTAGCAAGAGTCTAGAAGACAAGCTGTGCATGCTACAGAGGGTAGAGTCAGGAGTGATCTCAACCCTTGGAGAAGCACAGAAGATCATGAGAGACTTCCGGATACTGGGCTTTGCATTATTTACACCGCTGGGAGTTTGCTTTTGTTTTGATCTGATTGTGACCATGCCTGGTTCATTATTCTTCAACTAAGAGAGTATTTAACAATTTTGATTTTTACAGGAGGACACAGTTGAGAAATTTTGAACTTATTAAAAAAGATTTTGAATTTTTAAGAGATTGGATATCTGAAAGAGACTGTACTTTTAATTTATTTGAATTTTAAATACTGTGGGACTTTTAAAAGTTATTTATGTTTTTAATGTGAGATTCATGGACAAATGATAAGAAAAGGTCGTGGCTTAATGGTGATATGTTTGAGTAACAACTTGACAAGGGATCAATTGTTCTGGATAGTTTTATGTAAACTTGACATAGCTAAAGTCATCTGAGAGTAAGGATCCTTAATTAAGTGCATGCCTCCATAGGATCAGGCTGTAGATACACCTGTGGGGCATTTTTTTAATTACTAATTAATGATGGAGAATGAGTTCATTGTGTATGGGGCTGGCCCATTGCTGGTGGGGTCACTACTGGTCTGGTAATTCTGGATTCTATTTTTTTTTTTTTTAAATAAAGCAAACTGAGCAAGCCATGAGGAGCAATCCAGTAAGCAGTAACTTTCCATGGTCACTTCATCAACTCCTGCTTCAAAGTTGCTGCCCTGTTTAAGTTCTTGTTCTGTCTTCCTTAGTGACAGACAGTTACCTAGAAGTATACACTGAAATACACCCCCTGTTTTCCCAGGTTGCTTTTGGTCATGGTGTTCCATCACAGAAATAATAATACTAATTCGATAGATAAAAAGTATATCTGCCTTGAAAACATATCTGGCATAGGTTACATGTCCTCAAAGGCATCAAAGGCATCAAAGGCTTTGTGACGTCTCAGCCACTGCTTAGCTGCCGTTGACTAGGAAGGACTTTGCTGACCAATAAAGGCTGAGGGTGTGGTCCACCATTGTCCTGACAGGTAGTTAAGCAGGGAGCTCAGAACTCTGGGGTCAGTTGGTGGAGGAGCTCACTATGGCACCCATGGCTAAGAAAGCCGTGAAGCCTGGTGCTGCTGCCAGGAGATCCAGGCAAAAGAAGATCAAAACATCACAACGACGGAGGTCTAAATATTCAAGCAAGACCCGGGGTGCCTCTCATCGCAAAAACAGTGCTAAGGTGAGAGGTCCCAGCTAAGCTCATTGTCCCCTTCTGAGGCCATCCCTCCCCCTAAGATTTTCTCAGACCTGCTATAAATTTCTCATCTACCTCCGTCCCTTTTCTCGAAAGGGACATCCATTCACTCTTTCTCCAAAACCAGTGCCCTTGTGAATTTAGTATGTAATTATTTCCGATCGTGCAGAAACAGAAGAGCCGTTTTCAACTGTCAGCTGGAGCAAGATCGAAGGTATCTGTCAGAGCAAGATCGAAGGTATCTGTCAGAGCAAGATCGAAGGTATCTGTCACAGTGAGAATTCATGAAGAACTTATTCAACTGGCTCCATCTCTGGGTCTGGCTCCTGCTCCAGCTGCAGCTGCAGCTCCGGCTCCGGCTCCTGCTCCTGCCTTACTCATCCGTAACCGAATGAATGAGACCACTGGGTACCCACCTTCAGGAGTTCCACCTTGCCCTGAAAGCCCCCCAGTCCGTGGTGAAGGCATTGCAAGCTTCTGTGCCCCAAGTGGGTCCAAAGACCTATGAGTCATCTGTGAATGGGTCTAGGAGCTGGTCCATGATCAGGCTGCCAAGGGAAAAATTCACCACATAAAAGTTGTATGATGGTGACAATAAAATCAATCAAATGAGAAAATATGTATGTTACTCTCAGTCTCTGATTGTGTAATTGGAGTTGGTTGGGGGGAGGTAGAGGAAGGGAAGACTGGGCAGATGATGATAAGGAACATGTGTTTCTACAAGGTTGGCAATGGGATGAGCAATCCCCTGATAGGCAGACACAGGAGGGTAAGAACTGAGGTAGCACAAAAATCCCCTGAAGCTTTATTTCACAAGGTAACAGGGAAAACCCAGGGTCTTCCTATATGTCACTAGCTAGGGCTGCAGCATAGTTTCAGGCTATTACAACCATATGAAATGAGGTGTGGGTGGCAGTTCCAGTGTCAACTTAGGCAGACAAGATGGATCCCCAAGTGGGGTGGTCCCTGGATAGCCCTTCCTTCAGTCTCTGCTTCATTTTGTGTCCTTCTCTTTCCTTTAGACAGGAACATTTCTGGGTTAAAAACTTTGAGATAGGTGTGTGGCCCCATCCGTCTACTGAGGACCAAGCCTATCTACTGCAGGTGGTCTCTACAGGTTGTATCTCTCCTTTGTTGGGTATTTCAGCTAAAGTCATCCCGGTTTGATTCAGGGAGCCTCTTTCAAACCTGACATCTGGGACCCTCCAGTGGCTACTCCAGTTCCTCATCCTCCATTGCTACATATTTTTATTCAATTTCCTGATGCTCTGTACCTCTCTCCCATCCCCTCCAGTACCTGATCCTGTTCCCCATTTTCCTCTCCCCCTCCTCTCTCCCTCCC